>RJWJ010002401.1:0-102199 GCA_004363605.1 Indri indri
AGAAAGAAATTAATTGGACAGCTAAAAATATATATAGAAAAAATTAGCCGGGCATGGTGGCGCATGCCTGTAGTCCCAGCTACTCGGGAGGCTGAGACAGTAGGATTGCTCGAGCCCAGGAGTTTGAGGTTGCTGTGAGCTAGGCTGACGCCACGGCACTCGCCCCAGGCAAGAGAGTGAGACTCTGTCTCCAAAAAAAAAAAAAAAAATATATGTTCCGACTCCTCTTCAAAAGTGGATTTGAGGGTTGCCAAACGACTCCAGTACAGAGTGGGCTTGCAAAGTTGCTCTCTCCTCTCACTCTGAGCAGATACCTTCTTTGGTGTTAAATAGAGGGCAGGCCTAATTGTTTTGTGTTCTGGCTTCTCTCTTTTCCTCATAGATGTGATTATTCTATCAGCGGTGCTCTCAAAATCAACATTAAAAACTCTATTAAAATGGAGATAAGGTGACCCCTCCTCCTTTATAGTGGCAGTTTTCTTTTCTTTTCTTTCTTTCTGGTTTTTTTTTTTTGAGACAGAGTCTTGCTCTTTTAACCAGGCTGGAGTTCAGTGCTGTGATCATAGGTCACTGTAACCTCAAACTCCTGGGCTCAAGTGATCCTCCTGCCTCAGCCTTCCAAGTAGCTGGGACTACAGGTGCAACCACCATGTCTGGATAATTTTTTAATATTTTTGTGGAGATGGGGTCTCGCTGTGTTGCCCAGGCTGGTCTTAAACTCCTGGACTCAAGCGATCCTCCCACCTCGGCCTCCCAAAGTGCTGCGATTACAGGCGTGAGCCACGGCGCCTGGCCTATTGTGGTCGTTTTCATTTAGATGCTCATCAATTTTATTTATTTTATTTTCTCTCATATACAGGTCTGGTTCAGTGAAAAGATGTTTGAATCTTCATTCAGTTTTTATACTGGATATAAAATCCCCTCGTGCAAAACCCTGGACCAGTATTTTGAATTCATCCAGTCACTGCCATCCCTGGATAACCCCGAAGTCTTTGGGCTGCACCCTAATGCTGATATCACGTAAGTTCTTGACATTTTTTAATTTGAAGGGGTCATTTGTAACTCCGCCTGGCAATGAGTGTGCATTTCATTTTCTCTCTTAATCTCTCTCCTTTCCCCTTTTTTTTTATTTTACTGTGAAAAATAGTGTCGCTGCCTGTCTCCCAATTACAACTTTGTCATATCTTGGCCTGCTCTCCTCTCACTAAATCCCGATGTTCCGGTGTTTATGACAGCGTTAGGCTCTAATTCATGCATTGATTATTTCTCCTCTGCTGTGTCATAAAGCCAGTTGGAGCTAGTGGTACCAATGCTCTCTGTTGACAGCAGCTTAGTCTCCCAGCTCCTGGTCTCTTTCTTCAACAGTCCAACTGAAAACGTGGTCTCGTCAATAGGACCGAAAGGGACCAGGAGCCCAGACCGGAGCATGAGAACCGATTCCTGCCCGATCCTCTGTTTATGGCCCCTCTCCCTTCCTTGCTCCCCTGTGTCCCTCTGTCATGAACTGCCTGTGGTGGGCATGTGCGGTGAGCACGCAAGCACCCGGCACAGATGAACAGCTGGGCAGGAGAGAGTGGCAGGTCTCCGCGTGGCATGGGGTCCCTGTTCCTGTCATCAGGGTCACAGGCCATGAGTGAAGAGATAAGAAATGCTTCCCAGTCCCAAGCCCCTTCTCTGACCCACCCTTTGGATGAGGTCTCTTTAGAGATCCCTGCCCGAAAATCAGGCCACCCAGCTCCACAGGGAGGGCTCAGGAAGCCCGAGCTGAGATGCCCCTCTGTATGGGCATCGCCTGTGAGGCGCATAGAGGAAAGCCCGCAAGGTTTCTGTCCAGGAGAGTGGTTTCGGGAAACGGAAGAAACCAGGGCTCCTCTGGCGATGCCGAGTGCCGCGGCTGAGGCGTGTGGCGTGCCTCTCCCCTGCCCCGGCCTGCTCCTGTAATTTGAATATCTCTCTGTGATGGGGTTTAGACCTTTCCCGCCTTCTGGTTCCCAGGCCTTGTCAGGTGTCCCAGGAGTCCCAGTTTCCACCAATTGCGTCATCTGTCCCCCTCCGAACACCCGACCACCCCCTGCAAGAGGCATGCGCTGTCGGCCTCTTCATGCCCACGTGGAGCCAACCTCCCCCTGTCCTCTAATCTCGCCTGCGCCCCTTTTCATCTTCAAATGTGGATGTGACCGGAAAGACCCACGACTGCTGACACTCCTTTTGGACCCCACGACGGGACCACTTTGGTGGCAGCTCCAGCTGTTATGTGACGAGGCTGCTGTCAGAGAGCTGGGGACGAGGAAGGAGTGAAGAGAGAAAAAGGATTCCTCGGGGATGGTTTCGTAATCAACTTAAACATTATACGAAAGCGGGAGCACAGTGAAGTCATTCTGCTTTCGCGAAGTCTTTAAAAACGTGAGTCAGACCACCCCACCCCTCTGCCCAGAACCCTCCGAAGGCTCCTGTCTCACTCTGAGTCAAGGTCGAAAACCGACAGTGACCTACACACAGATGACCGGTAAGGCCCGGCAGTGCTGTCTGCCCCTCGCCTCCTGACCTGGGCTCCTTCTGCCGTCTCCCTCTCACGCCTGCTCTGCTCCGGCTCTCCCCAGCTCCTGCTACTCAGACTGGCAGACAGCGGCCACCACAGGACACTTGCACTTCCTGGAGCATCCTTCCCCCTCCATATCACTGTGGCTCACCCTTTTACCTCTTCTTTGCTTCAGCGACGCCTTCCCTGGCTTCCCTACTTAGAAATTATAATCCATTTCCCAGACCCTATCCTGCAGGCCTGCTTTTTTCTGTAGTTTGCATTCTACATTTTAATTATTTACTTCTTGTTGCCTATCAGTCACCACTAAAACATAAGTTCCATTACGTCTGAAACTTCTCTTTGTTTTCACTGTTGTGTCCCCAGAGCCACAGCAGTGCCTGGTGCTCAGGAGCTATTTGTTGACTGAACCAGTGACACAAAATCCTTCTAGGTTGTGAAGAATCTGATCAATGAGCATAGTCTATAGAAAGGTCTCCTGAGTTCACGTGACTGGGCAGAAAAACAGCCCCTAAGTCTCAATGGCACGTGTAAGTTGGTCATTGAAGCTGTTCACGTAGGAGGGCTCTGAAGTCTCCTGAGGAGTCCTGGGAGCTGGTTCCTAGATAATCTGGTCCTGGCAGGGTCTAGGGAACCCTACACGAGAGTACGTAAAACAAACTCGAAACCACTGCCCCCGGCTGGCGTGCCTGTGCCTCGATCACCGTAGGCTGTTTAAGTCACCAGCGCTCAAGAAAGAGGAACCAGAGCTGGAAAAAGTACAACTAAAATGTAAATGGAGTTGGACACAATGAGAAAGACGAACTATTTTTTCCCTTGGCTTTTCACTTCGAACTATTACAGACCCTCAGAAAAGTTGCAAGTACAGTGAACATCCGAATGCCCTCCACCTAGATCCAGCAGTTGCTAACATTTTGTTCCATTGGCTTTTTCTCTTCCTGTATTTATATCTCTGCGTGTTTATATATCTACAGCTGTATCCATACGTTACTGTAACCACATCTATTTCTAAGTGTGTGTGCGTGCTCATCTGCCCTCTCAGTGGACAAAGTTAGGAAGTGTGTATTTTCTAAAATGTCCCGAGCTAATGCACACAACTCCAATTCCAGTCGTGCGCCTCAGGGTTCTTGCCTGCCTTCCCCTATTCCGTGTTGATATCTCCTTTCCCCCACAGCGGAAACTCCGGTTCCCGGCAACTTCAATGTATTTACTCATTTGCTTGGGATTAATATGCCAATGCCACTGCTACAACAAACCGCCTAAGTAGAGTTCAAGATTTCTTTGCAGTTCTTTTTGGCCTTAGAATATATTCCACTGAGGGTGTACAGAGTACTGTATTCAAGTCACTTGAATTGTTTTTTCTGTGTGGTTATCAGTTGATATATGGTTACATTCATTTGTTTCTCTTTGTATTACATTTTAGTTTTTTTCCCCATCTTTGTTATTATTTTGAATATGTAAAACACGGACATGGTTGAGAAGTCACAACTAGGTAATAAGTTGTTCTTGGAGAAGTCTCATACCCTTCTAACCCAGTTCCCCCTTCCTTTATGGGTAACCAAGCACGGTTCTGGTTTATCTCCCCTGTGTTTCTTTTTGCATGTATATACATATATACGTACTGGTAGTACCCTTTCTTGCCAAACAAAGTTGCCATACTATATGTATTGGTTTGCCTCCTGCTTTTTTCACTTAACAATGTATCCTGTAAATCACTGCCATCAGACCGATTCATAGAAATCTTCCTCAATACTTTTTACAGCTGCATGCTACTCCATTGTTTATACATATCATAGTTTATTCAACCATTGTCCTGTGGATAGGCATTTGGGTTGTTGCCAATATTTTGCTATCTCAAGTAATTCCTTAAGTAATAACCTTATGCTTATTATCTTTCATATTATTAGAGATGTATTTGCAGGGCAAATTGCTATGGGTGGAATTGCTAGATCAAGGTTTAGCAAATATTGCCAAATTCCCTTAAATAGGGTTGTACTATTTTGCACTCTTACTTTCAATATATGAGAGTGCCTGTTTCTTCAGAATCTCACCAATAGAATGTTGGTGAAGCAATTGAATTTTCACCAATATGACAGTGAGAAATGGTATCTCTTCATAGTTTTAATTTACTCTCTCTTATTTTGAATAAAATCGAGCAAATTTTCATATACCTAAGGACTATTTATGTATAGTTTGCCCATTTTTCCAATACAGTTTTTATTCTTTTTCTTTGATTTTAAGACTTACTTACATATTAGAGATATATATTAGAAAGCTCTTTATTTGTGATGTGCATTGCAAATATTTTTATCTCAGTTTGTCATTCAGTTTAACTTTGCTTATGATTTTCTTCCTGTTGGCCAGGTAGAAGTGTTGTTGTTGTTTATTTTATTTTACTTTCATTTTTATGTAGTCAAATTTATAAACTCTTTTTGTTGTTGTGTTGTTACATCTGAATTTTTAGTATTGGGATATAATTCATTTATTGTATAATTCACCCATTTAAAATATACAATTTAATGGTTTTAGTGTTATGCAACCCTCATCACAATATAATCTTTTCTTTTTTTTATTGATACATAATAGCTGTACCTATTTTGGGGGTCCATGTGATATTTCGATATAAGCATGTGATGTGTGATGATCAAATTTGGCTATGTGGCATATCCATTACCTTAAACATTTATCATTTCTTTGTGCTGGGAATAAGAAAGTCTTTTCCCACATCAGGTTATAAAGGAATAATCTACATTTTCTTCCAGTACTTTTATGGTTTCGTTTTTTACATTTAGTTCTTTCATCCATTTGGAATTCATTGTGGCATAAGTATAGATAAAAGTCTGTCATTTTCCGAGTACCAGTCTAGTCATCCCATCGTCAGTGATTTGAGATGCTTCCTTTAGCACAGCTAGAATTTCCATATGTACGTGGGTCCATTTCTTGGCTTTCTGTTCTATAACAATCTGTGTTAAATTTAGAGATCTATCCATAGCGTGTTTTACTGTCTGGTTGGGCTAGTCTTCCCTATTGCTCTGTTTTTCGTTTTGTTCTTTCTGGGCTTGTCCTAGTTATCATTGCATGTTTATTTTTTTATTTATCATAAATGGATATTGAATTTTGTTGAATGCCTTTCAGCATCTATGGATATAATCATGTGATTTCCCCTAAATATCTAAAACTCTGGTAAATTATATTAATGGATTTCCTAACTCAATTTATCCACATAAAATCTGAAATTAATACCACTTGGTCTTGATGTACTAGTCTTCTCTTAATATGATTATGGGCCCTATTAATAGTTCATTGGGGATTTTTGCATTAGTATTCATAAATGAGATTGGTCTAGAGTGGTTTTTTTTTTTGGTGGTATCTTTATCAGGTTTAATTATTAAGCAATGCTATATTTGCTTTATAAGAATTTGGAAGTTTTCCTAAGCTCTGGGATAATCGATATTGGATACTTGAAGATTTGGTAGAATTCTCCTATGAAACCATCTGTACCCAGTGCTTTTCAGTGGTGCTAGTTCTTTGCAATCTTGTTCTTCTGGCACCATTGCAGTCAATTTTTTATAAGTTGTGTTCTCCTAAGAAATTATCTGTTTCATCTAGGTTTTCATATTTATTTTCACAAAGTGGTGCAAAGTAATCTTTAACTTGCTTAAATGTGCTGAACTCAGTACAATGTGGGCAAGAATGAAGTTGCTTTTTCCTTACGCTATGCTGAGTCCAACTTATTTAGTAAACTTGTTACAGAAGTGTGCACATAAGACTAGCTCTGTAGACCTTGGTCTAAAATCTGGTGACAGCTTGAAGTCACTCCAGTCTCTTTACAAAAGGAATGTAGATAGCTCTCTTGATACAATCTAGCAGGGCAGTTCTGCTCAGCCACTTCGCTGTGGTGTGCCAACACATCCCAGAGAAACTGCTGGGAAACAGGTAGGGAGAACTTAGCACCGACACAGATAAATGCTACACCAGAGCCAGGGGCTCCGCTTAAAAGGGTTCTCCTGCTGTCCAGCTCAGCAGGTCGTCAGGCATCGGTGGCCAGAGCACACTGTGGCAAAGTAGCAAAAGATGTTGCAAAGTGCAAAAGGCTGCAAAGCAGAACTTTAATAGGTCAGGTGCAGGTAGCGGTTTGATCTAGTATGTTCCATGCTTATGAAAGCCTTCCCTTCACGTGCCTCTCCACCTACTGCCCTGCTCCACTCACATTCCAGATTCTGTAAGAGGCGTCATTCCCACCCTCTCTCCCGAGTGGAGCTCATCCCTTCCAAAGGCCGTGAAAACATCGGCATGCCCAGTACACGATGTCTAGACCTCCTGTGCCCCACAGTCGTTTGTACCATTTCTGTGTGTTTTCCACTTGGATGTCTTTCAGGCAGCGCGGCGTAAAAAACCCCAACTGAATCCTTGCTTCCTCTGTTTCTTCTCCATGTCGGTGGCTTCCCCCAGCACGTGGAATAAAACACCCGCTCTCTGCCGTCACCGACACCTTTCTCACCCCATCTCCTCGGCCTTCCCTGGAGTACCCATGCTGACTAATGGACCAGCTTAGGGACTCCGTGGGTAAATCGGGTGTGCGAGGATGCAGGCCTGGATTAGGATGACGATGGCGGGGAATGAGGCTGCAGGACAAGTCCCAAAGTGGAACTGACAGGATTTAGCAATGCAGAGCGATGGCTGAGAACCTTCTCCTGTAATTTTTATAGACTCGTTGCTGCTGACTGGTGGGTGGAGAGGGCGCGGCAGCCTGCTGTGCTTTGTCAAGGGTCTCTTCACAGCCTCATCCAGAGGCCTGCATGCCACCGCTGCCATGCGTGCTGCAGGCTGCATAAACTAGCTGCTCCCAAAATGGGGGGTCGGGAGCCTGCAAGCTTTACCACGCCAAGTGAGGTCAAGCAGAAAGCCCTGGGCCTCTGCCTCAAACGAAGGATTAATTTCACTGGAGGCAACTGGCAGGCCTGTAAGACCTGTGGCCTCCTCCTCTGGTCTCTCTTCATTTTCAGCTGCCCATGTGGTCTGCCCTGGGGTCTTCCCACCCACGCCTGGTCTCCTCTCCCCGGCACCTCTTGGCCCATTTCTGGTTGCTGCTCAGGCAGTAGGCTCTGTTCAGCACCTCTGTGTTTGGTAATTTTCTTGGTCTCTGAGCTTTGTCCGAGTTTGATTCTTGTTTCCTCTGGGCTCTGAAATATCTGGTGAGTGGAATACTGCTCCCACTCGTGCTGGCAAGTGAGTTCGCCTTCCTGGAGGGCTTCCCCCAGCTGTCCCCCCACCAGCCACCAGGAGGCAGTAAGCAATAGCAGGTGGAGCTTCCCGCCAGAACCCACCCCTGGTCTCTTCCCAACTCCACCCTTCCCAGTCCAGGGAGAAGTAAGTCTCCAGGTTCTGTGTGAAATGAGAGTCGTTGTCAAAGACGCCCCTGTCCTTTCTGGTCTGGGAACTGGGATGGTGAAGGAGTTGGGAACAGGAGTGCATCTGAGGGGAAGCCTCAGTCCTGTTGGGGTCATGCTAAGTTGGGAAAGACAGCAGGATGTGTCTAAATGGGGTGAGAAATGCGGACTAGGGCCCAGGTGGGAGATTTGAGTGCATGTGTGCAGAGATAACTGTCGAAACCACAGAGGGAGAGGACACTGTAAGATACCCTGGCTAAGCTGGTGTGAGTGTCCCCAGTCAGAGGAATCAATTTATCTGACTACCCATGCAGCTTAACAGCACTCTTGCTTCTAGGTAGCTCATAGCAATAATCGGGCGATGCTGGAGGCAACATCAGAATCTCACTCTAAAGTTAATATTCATAAATTCAAGGAGGAGGGAGATTTGGGGAAGGGGACAGGTCTGTCTCCTGGATCCTTGCTTAAGAATGCAGAATCTCTGAAGTAGAGATGGAAATCAAGCTGGATAAATGCTTTAAAATAAGTAAAATCTCTCCCAAAAGCTCAGATGTCTTGGTGACAGGAACCATGAAAATGCATAGTTTATTCATATTTTATTATGCAGATTTATAGGGTACCAAAGACTCTGCAAATTCAACTATCTCAATGTCAGAAATAGTTATTTATTTTCACTTTTTCTCATTAGCAGTTATGCATATTTTTCTACCTTCTGAAATTTATCAAATGCCTTATTACAACTTTTCTGTTCCTTTCTGTGCAGGACAAATTTAAATGTATTCCTTTTAATATTAGCCGACACTTTTGAGATTTAGATTTTTCTTTAAATTTATGCTCATTGATATTTCCAGCGCAACGATGTATATAAATCTAGGCTTATTTGGATATGATGGTACACAAACATCTCATTAGACAGTTAATTGTGTATTTTACAGACAGTTCTGTTTTTCAGTTGTTTTGCATTTTTATTACCTGTGACCCTGACTCCCCAGAATAGCCAAGCTACAAAGGCAACGTGAACTTCTTGTCATATTTACTCCAAAGGAACTTTCTTCAGGAAGTAACCTGGGATCCGAGTTCATGGAAATTGCAGTTCTTCATCTCAGAGCGTATGGAGATATTTGCAAGTCTCCATTATAGCTCTGTCTTTCGTATCTTCGCAAACATCAAATCACATTGTGAAAAAAGAAATGCAAGTGGTGCAGCCCTGGACTACCAGGAAATGTCGTTCTGTGCCCAATAAACTGTGAGGCGGGGAAACGATCTGGAGGGCTCGTCCAGCTCACATTCAAATCGGCTCAACATTTTGGGGCTTCTTCCCAGCTTCTGTGTTTTGAAGACTGTTTTCAGACCACCTCGTAAAAAAATAAAATAAAATCACCCACCATGAAAGTGATTTCTTAGATGGGCTCTATCTAGCAGCGGCAGCATCTCCGTCAGCCTCTCCCCGGGGCGCCGGTGAATTTGGCCAGAGCTGCAGGGAGCAGGATGGCCGTGCCCGCAGTGGTGTGCACGGTTGGCGCCCGCCGGTGGCGCAGAGCGCGTTTCGAAAGAGGAGTCAAGCTGGAGGTGAGCCAAGAGAGCTCCCGAGAGTCCCAGACGTGGGGTCTTTCCCTCCTTCCCCAGACGTGGGGTCTTTCCCTCCTTCCCCTTTCTTACTTGTAGCTAGAACCAGCAGGAAGCATGCACTCTGGTCTTCTTAGCGTGAATGGAAGTTTACTGTGGTTTTCTTCTCTTCAACCCTTAAAGATCTGTGTTGATAAAATAATATAATAATAAAAATAGTTCACCTTCACTCTCAAATTATATCTTTCTGATTCTCCTGTGTTTCGAGGACTGTACCTATCTATATATAGGCATTTGCAAAGGCATTTGCAACCCATTCCCGAATTTTGAAGTAGGATGCAATCCCAGTGTTTAAAAGTCATTTAAAAAAGTATAAGAAAAATACAGATAACTGTGAGGAGGAAAAGCCTATGAAAATAGTCTATGAAAACAAAGTGAAGTTATCAAAAGACAAGGACCCAAGGAGATATATGTGTGTGTGCGTGTGTGTGCGCGTGTGTGTATCCCTTTGTATGTGGAAAGATGCTGAGGAAATAGAAAATAGTAATAATAATATACTATTACCATAGAAGGAACAAATAATTAAATTTTCATGCCCTTTAAATGTTAGAGAACTGCTCTCCTTTATATTTGAGGTTTAATAAAATTCAAGCCAATTGGCCTCGATTCAACAAATATTTATCGAGAACTTCCTGTCTGGCCGACTTGGAGATACAAGGATGAGTAAGACGCAGTCCCTGCCCCTGGTGCTTGCCATCTGCTAGGGACAGGGGTTGAACGGCAAATGCTTATGTAACACAGTGGGTTAGACTCTAAGTCAGGTGTGTGTGCACTGCTGCGAGAACACCGGGGAAGGAGGAACGCATTCCAACTTGGAGATGAAGAAGGCTGGTGAGAGAGGCCACGAGCAAGGTGTGCTTTGAAGGACGCGCAGGAGTCCTCGACGAGCAAGGTGTGCCTTGAAGGACGCGCAGGAGTCCTCGGGGTGGAGACAGGGCGGGAGGAAGTGACTGCAGGACCAGAGGCAAGAAGGGCGAAGTGCAAGGCGGAGGAGCGTAGTGAGCAGTAAGGCCCGAGAGGCAGACTGAGGCACGTGCGCGAGGGGACAGTCCGAGGAGGGCACAGAGATGTGAAAGTGTGTGGGGCGTTCTGGGAACCAAGTCCAGTGTGCCAAGAGCATGGCGGGGCGGGGGCTCTGCTTAACGAGAGGGGTAAGTGACGGATGCAGACTGTGGCTTTTGAAGGTTTCGCGCATTGTGCCAAAGAATTTGAGGCAGTTCCGAAGGCAGTGGGGATGACCACGAGGGGCGGGTGCCGGAAATGATTTGGAAATAGGGCCCGGAAACCGGGAAGGCATCAGGGAGGAGGCCGTCTCTGAGGGTTCTGGGTTGGGTGACTGGGTGAAGACATCGATGTCATCGATGGAGATGGGGCCAGGAACAGTGCAAGTGAGGGGTCGGGGAGAACTTAGGAACGAGTCAGGAAGCAGGGAGCTCCAGGGCTCCGGGGACTTGTGGGAGCACAGACTTCGGACGAGGTCAGAGTGCAATGTTGGCCAGCCCTGCCGGCGTCTCGGGGCTCTCCGTAAGGCGTCGTCTTCTCTAACCTGGCGGCCCGTCCCCATGCTCTGTCTCTAATGCCTCGAGCACCAGAGGGCGACCACGGAGTAATGTGAGTCACATACAAATTTAATTTCTGAAAAATCTGCATAATAACACATGGATCCTTGACTTCTGATAACTTCATTTTGTTGTCTCATCAGCTGTTTTCATAGGGTTTCCCCCTCAGAGTTCTTTGCCTTTGCCTTGTACAATACTTTACGCAACTTTCACAAACTGGGATTGTGCCCTACTTCAGAATTCAGGGATGGGACGCAAGTGCTTTTTCTGTCATTTTACTAGAATATTTTGTTCTCTATTCATATGTTTAATGGTGTGCATGTTTGATGTACTCATCTTTCAACTTTTAAAATAAGTGTCTTTTGGGATATTCTAAAATTGTAACATCTGAATAAAGGTTCCTCAAAAAAATAATTTAAAATTTTTAAATTATATATAAAACATACAATATAAAATCAATTTCAATTTATTAAAAATCAGCTGTTATTTTATTGACCCTTAATGTGAAATTCCCATCTTTAAAGGTAATTTGGAATTAATACCCAACTCTGGACGGCGTGACAAACGCCTGCTAGGTCTGACACCAGGACCCTCCTGATCACTGTGTCTGACTGCAAGTCCAGTGTGCGAAGCATGCAGGCGTGTGCATATGCACGTTTGGGTCCAGCCGTGGTACCCTACCTGCTGATCAAATAAAAATGCTGAAGACAGAGCATCTCCTCCATTCTTCAGTTTCATTTCTAAATGAATTCAAAGGCCGGCTGTGTAGGATTCTCTCTGTTCCCCGCCAAATGCAGCTTTTTCGTAAACAAAGAAGCCTGGATAACTTTACCAAAGTAGCTCCTTGGGATTCTGCCAGTTAATGCAGCAAGTTCCACAAAAGGTTGTTCAATTCACACCTAGGAAAGAGGAGAGAGAAGGGTGTAATTCTCTGTTTCCCTACTGTAGAGAAAAGGCAGAGGGAGCTTTGCTCCTGAGCACATGAGTAAGGATTTGCAAGATGTGCCTCAGTGAACCTGCGGCATTTGTCGCTGACTCGTCCTGTCGGGTTCTTGACACTTGGGGTGGGCTTTGCCTGTGGGCATTTATCTTTTCTCTATTTTTCAAAATGAAAATGGTTTTCATACTCTTTACTATAAGAAGCGTACTTTTTTTTTGTTGAGCAGCATAAACAATGCAGAAAAATAAAAAGCAGAAAGTAATAATTACAGAAAAAGCTCATCGTACAAAAATCTCATTGTAAATGTGCCCTTCTAGATTTTTTCTGTGCCTATGGTACGCACAATATTATCAACAGAAATTAGATCATACCATAACTGATTTTCGTACCATGCTATTTTATTCTCCAGCCTCCTAGTGACACTTCACCATATCAATGAATATAGAGCTACATTACCATTTTTATTGACCATATAGATTTGTATAGAGCTTTACCAGGACTTATTATTATAAATACTGTTATAAAGTCGCATATGTACATCTTTTTACACTGGTCTGATTACTTCTTTTTAAAATGACTTTATTAAATATTGAATAAATACAAAAGAATATTTATAACATGTATAAAATATAAAGAATAAATATAAAATGTTGCTTGTCTTGCACCACTATTTCTATATTTTGCTACTTTTCTTCTTCCTCCTTTTTAGCCTTTTACTAAATAAGAGTTTTTTCCCTTTGTACTTTTTCCCTTCTGTTAGTTTGAAAGTTACGTACTTTGTTTCTGTTCTTTAACTAGTTACTCTAGATATCTTAACATTCATCCTTAATTAAGTCTAAAATTAATATATTTACACTCAATCAAAAACTCTTAGATAATTTGGCTCTGATCATTCTCCTCCTGACATTTCAGTATTTTAATTTTATCTTGTTTTTGTAACCCCACAATTAGACATATAATTATTGTTTTCTATAATGCTCGTTTAGATTTTATCCATGCATTGACCCATTGTTTTCTATACCTTAAACCTTCCATCAGAATCATTTTCCTCCTTTCTGAAGCATAACTTTTAGAATTTCCTTCATGAGAGCCTGTTGATGATACACTCTTTTTGTTCTTCTCTGGAAAATGCCTTATTTTGCCCTCCTTTTTTGAAAAACAGCTTTAAGGAGGTGTTATATGCCTATCTTAAATTCCTTCACTTTAAGTGGACAATTAAATGATTTTTAGTAAGTTTACAGAGTTGTGAAACCATCACTGCAAATCTAATTTTAGAACATTTCCATCATCCCAAAAAAGAAATCTTGTGTCCGTTTGTAGTCAATCCCCAGCCTTAGACAACTGCCAATCTACTGTCTGTCTCTAGATTTGCCTTTTCTCAACATTTCACTTCAGTGGTATCATACACTACGTGGTCTTTTGTTTCTGGATTTTTTCCACTTAGCATAATGTTTTTTAAGTTCACCCGTGTTGTAGCCTGTTAATACTTCATTACTTTTTATCGCCAAATAATATTCCAATGTATGAGTATACCATATTTTTTGTTTGCCCATTCACCAGTTGATGGACATTTGGATAGTTTCTACTTTGGGGCTATTATGAATAATTCTGCTATGAACATTTATGTAAAAGTCTTTGTGCGGACATGTCTTTTCATTTATCTTGAGTAGATAACTACAAATATAATTATTAAGTCATATGATTAATCTATTTTTAACATTTTAAGAAACTGCCAAACTGTTTTCCAAAGACACTGCACCATTTCACTATCCACTCCAGCAACCATGAGGGTGCAAGTTTTTCTACATCCTTGCTAATATTTCTTATTGTCTATTCTTTGATTATAATTATTCTTGTAAGTGTGGAGTGACATCATGTTGTAGTTTTAATTTGCATCTTCTCAATAGTAATGAGGTTAAGCATCTTTTCCTGTGGTTTTTGTCCATTCATATAGCTTCTTTGGTGAAATGTCTATTCAAATCTTTTGCTCTCATTCTCGAAAGATAGTTTTGCTTGGCATAAAATGCCAGGTGTGTAATTATTTTATCACAGCACATGGAAGACACTATTCTATTTTCTTCTGGATTTTGTTGCTGCTGTTGAGGAATTGGCCATCGGTCTATGTGTCATTTCTTTCTAGATAATCTGTTTTTTCTAACTGTGGCTCTTATAAAATATTCTCTTTGTTTTGTTGTTCTATAGTTTCATTATGATATGTCTACAAATATATTTCTATTTTTTGTTTGTTTATCCTATTTTGTATTGAGTTTACTGAACTTGAAGATTTAGGTCTTTCATCAACTCTCAGTCATAATTTCATCACTTATTTTCTCCTTTTTGTTCTCCTTCTATCTTTCTGAAACTTTGTTGAGATGCACGTTAAATCTTATCACTGTAGGCTACATACATCTTAACCTGTCTTTAATATTTTCCATTTACTTTCTCCTCTGCAGCATCCTATGGGATGTCTTCGGTTCTATTTTCCAGTTTTCTAACTCTCTCTTTGGCCATATATAATCTGCTATTAACTCATTATTAGCTGTTACGGTAGGCAGAATAACAGACTCCCAAAGACATCCACATCCTAATCCCCAGAACCTGTGAATATGTTACTTTAGGTGGCAAAATGGACTTTACAGATGTGACTTAGGTTAAGGACCTTCAAATAGAAATATCCTGCATTATCCAGGTGGTTCCCAATCTAACAACAAGAGCTCCTCAAAGTACAAGAGGGAGGCAGAAGAGGGGTCAGAGAGATGAAGAAGGAGGAGGAGAGATTTCAGCTGTTAGAGGGACTTAATGTGCCGTTGCTAGCCTTGAGGATGTAGAAAAGGGCCACAATCCAAGGAGTACAGGTGGCCTCTAGAAACTGGGAAGGGCTTTCAGCTGACAGCCAGGAAAGAATTGGGGATTTCAGTCCTACGACCACAAGGAAGTGAATTCTGCCAACAACCCAAATGAGCAAGGAAATGGATCTTCCCTTACAGCCTACAGAAAGGAACCTAGCCTTGCCACACCTTGATTTTAGCCCAGTGAGACCTGTGTCATGTTTATAACCTACAGAACCATAAAATGATAAATTACGTTGTTGTAAGCTGCTGATTTTGTAGCAATTTGTTACAGCCGCAATAAATAACTAATAGGGGTTTGAAATTTTAGTTATTTTTTATCTCCATAGATTCTTTTTGGCTCTTTTTTATTCATGTGTATAGTTCCCTATCTAATACTTATATTTTCAGACACCTTTTAAAACACTTCAGTATATTATAGTAAAAATATATCTTATAATGTGCATCTGAAAAATGTATTGTCTGAGATCTCTGCAGGTCTGATTTTGATTTCTGTTGTTTCTACTGGCTCTTGCTCACAATGCCTTGTTTCTTTATGATTTTTTTAACTTTTGACTGTGAGCTCATGTCTGTTAGAAATTAACTGTTGCATTCTTTGGGACCAGCATTGAAATTATATTGTTCCAGGGAAGATTTGTGTGTGTTTCCATCAAGTGTCACCTAGGATTTCCTGGGACCACCTTAAAATAAATTCTTGGCTTGAGTTGTTTTTTGTTTGTTTGTTTGTTTGTTTTTGTTTTTAGATTGCACAGGTAATGTGAATGAATTAATGTCACAAACCTCATGAATTAAGATTTTCAGGAAAGATTTTTTTCCCCACCCAGCACCAAACTGGATTACATAAGCTACTTACCGTCCCCTTCTGGCTGAGGATGAAGCCCTGTGGGGTCCCAAATTTAAGTAGGAATTTCCTATCAGGTTGGCCACCTGGGGGATGAGGGTTTACCCTGTTTCATTGTACCGTCTAAACAGAAACTCTGCAACACTAGCCGTAGCTGATGCCCCCAGCGTAAAATCTGGTTTATCTCTCTGGATTCCAGTTTTCAGTCTATGTTTTGCTTGATTCTGAGGATTTCCTAGTGTCTTGCCAGTTCAGCAGTGTTTTAAAAAAGATGATTTTCATCTCATCCAGCATTGTCACTTACTTTCAGAAGGCTGGTTCACAGTGACAGTTGCACCATATTGTCAGAAGTGGAAACACCTGATTCTTTCTTTAGGGTGAATTCTTAGATGTAGAATTGCTATGTTAAAAGGTATGCAAATGTAAAACTTTGACACATCTTGCCATATTATAAAGGCTTGTTTTCTGTTCAAGAAAATGAAACAGGGCCAGGTGCGGTGGCTCACGCCTATAATCCTAGCACTCTGGGAGGCCGAGGCGGGAGGATTGTTTGAGCTCAGGAGTTCAAGACCAGCCTGCAAGAGCAAGACCCCGTCTCTACTAAAAATAGAAAGAAATTAGCTGGACAACTAAAAATATATATATAAAAAAATTAGCCGGGCATGATGGCGCATGCCTGTAGTCCCAGCTACCTGGGAGGCTGAGGCAGGAGGAGCGCTTGAGCCCAGAAGTTTGAGGCTGCTGTGAGCTAGGCTGATGCCACGGCACTCTACCCTGGGCAACAGAGTGAGACTCTGTCTCAAAAAAAAAGAAAAGAAAGAAAAAGAAAATGAAACAGAAAAACAAATCACTGAATCATTTGCTGAATTCCTTTCAGATTTGCCTCTACCACCTATGAAAGGAAAGGGGAATGAATGTGCTTGATATCTGGACAAGAGACAAAATTTACAAATCAAATAATAACCCCTCAAAATCAAATTATGTGATGTTTATAGGTGGTAAGCTAGGAGTTCAGAAAAGACACAACATTTAAATCTGGTCGTGCCACTCTCAGCTTGGAAGTCTTCAGTGGTTCCCATGGCCTTTATGGTAATGTTCAGCATCCTTAAAGTGGACCCTGTGACCTTGCGTGGTCTGGCCCCTGCCTTCTCTCCATCCTCATCTCTCCTCCCAGCTTGCAGGCTCCAGCCTCACTGGCCTTATCTCTGTTCCTCAAATGCACTGACATCCTTGTCACCCCTACGCTTACTTCCTATCTGAATGTCCTTTCCCGCCTCCCCCCAACCCCACTCCACCCCATTGCCTGGCTGACTCACTCTTCCTTTAGCTCTCAGTTTACATGTGACTTTTTAAGAGAGACTATCCCTGATCTTCTAATGTAAATGACCTCCAGCACATACACACACACGCTCCTGCCTGCGCATGCAGATAGCTGGTCAACCTAGTATCTCAGGGACAGAGACTGTGTTTATGTACCTCAAAGCATCTGGTCTGCCCAAAAGAGAGCTAGAGAGTGAGAGCGAGAGAGACCAAGCTCCTTCAAAGCACCTGCTCTTTTCCGCCAGGGCGCGCGTTGCCGTGGCGTTGTCAGTGCGCGCCTCCTCCGCCGCTGCATTCCGGAGCCGGCCTGGGCCCTGGTGCACAGTGAGTCTTGATGGCCTAAACGGGTTTAAAGCTGAGTGGCTGCATTTGGGTGAGTGGAGCAGACAGACGCCGATAGATCGCCCCAGAAGTCATAGAACAAGTGGGAATATGAGGGAAAAAAACCAGAAAAGATAAAAAAATTAGTAATTTATAACTCAGCAAGGAAATATGAGTGGTCCTTTTTGATCTAACAAACTGCCATATAAAAATAGACTTTTATGACTAGTCCATAAGCAGGGAGAACAAAGGAGATGTACTCGCAGTCCAGCATGAGGTGTTTAGGTAAAGCACTCACCTGGATTCCCAAGCGTGTTTGTGGATCTCTCCCTGAAGACGGAGAGCTTCTCATCTCTGCGATGCTCTTGGTGTCAGGAAGTAGAATGGGTCCCTAGTTTTTTCATTCCTGTAGATTGACAGTAGTTTCTCTGTTTTCCCCTTTTCTTTTTCGTGGCTGGCTTTGATTTAAGCGATCCTGTTGGTTCCTTTTAGCCTTGATGGTTATCTCTGAGGGTGTTTGCCTGTTAACATTCTGAACAGGTTCACTCTGTTTGTCAGGTATCAGAGTAACACCGCTTCTGCCGTCCTTGACACAATTACCAACATCCAACCCAAAGAGAGTGGAGGTGGCGTGGGAGAGACCCGGGAAGCCATCGTGTACAGGTTATCTGAAGACATGCTGAGCAAACTGCCCCCTGACTACATCCCTCACGAGGTGAGCTGTGCTCTGTGCCCACTGGTGTTCGGGGCTATTCGCACATTTAACAATGAGTCTGATTACCACAAAAACAGCGATCTACCTGTTGTTGCCTACGTGGCGGATTACCTGTGCTGTAAATTTTGTTTGACTATGTTACTAAACTCTGTGTCTGTCATTGTTCATGTAACCCCGTCATCACTCAAAACTTAAAAACATCAAGAAAAAACATCATTTTCTATGATTTTTTTTGTTGCTTTCTTTTAAAAATTCCTTCCCAAGTTAATTCCTCCCCAGTCAAAGCTTCCACACTGACATAGTTATATATCAGCTTCAACTATGCCTTAAGGTGTGCTAAAAAACAATTTGAAAAGCTTTAGGGCCAAAAAGCCATGGTGTTGATGATACGGCATCCTTTAAGATGCTCAAAATATTTTAACTGTAGGTAATGACCTGTTTACCCGATTTATTTTTAATCACTTCTGAAACTGATTGAATAGGACAATTAGCAGAGATATTTTTACAAGCACCCAGTTACCAACCTGAAGTTTTCCAAGCACTGCACTTAGCCCGTCATTAGAAAGAGGTTGTAATGGGGCAGCAGCTGGTGTTTTTTGAGCGCTTGTTACAAGCCGGGCCCTGCGCTAAGTGCTTTATCCACATTATGTCACTCAGTGCTCAGGACAGTACTAGCAGAAACCAAGATAAGTGGTAGAGCAAGAATTTGAATGCGAAGTGATCTGATTCCAAACCCTGCAACCTTACCCATTTTGGCATGCAACGAATGCTCCCCACAATAAAAATGCTTTCTTGCCTCTTAAAACAATTTTTGTTTCCATTGTGTAGATAGGTACCAAGCAAGACATTTGGTTAAGACATTGAAACCAACGGCTTCATGTAGGAATAATTATAGCAAAGGGAGAAAATATCTTTTAAATGAATAAATACTGTAAGTACGTACTTTCAATAGTTTATTGTGTGTGGTCTTCAAAAGACCAGAATACTTGCCTTTAAAGATTTTTAAAACTGGCTTGTAAAAGTGAGATAAAACATCCTCTAGAACACAGGGTTGGTATTACCAGAGGAAACTTTGAAGACCTGTGATAATTTGGCCTGTCCAGGCTTAGTTGGGGCCTCTTCGCCAACAAGACCTCTGTTCTGGCAATTTTCTACCAGAAACTGAGTGTCAAGGACGTTACTAAATGGACTCCTATGCGGGAAAGAGTTTGTTCTAAGAGACATCTAAAACTTCTTCCTATTCCAAGGTCACTTACTTTTTAGTGTCCTTTATTTTATAAAAGAGATGTGTTCTTGAAAATGTGGCCGTAAAGTGCATTTTATAAATCAAAATATAATCATACCACTGACTTCTATAGGAAAAACGAAGTGGCGTTACTGTGGAGGAGACCACCTGGTTCCAGAAACATAATGAAAATCCTATACAAGACTACGGCAAATCTTAAGTTTTATTAATAAAAAAGCAATTTTAGGCTGGAACAATAATCATACTCACAATAAAATCAATACTAAAATTACATTTTCTAGAGTCCAAGTTTTTCCTAAGCATGTATCTCTCTCAAGTAAAGCTGTTCTTTTAAAACCCTAAGCAGGACAAGGTGATTTGTTTGGGGCTGTTAGCAAACCAAAGGTACCTGTGCTATTGACTTGACTTTGTAGTCAATTCCTGGGCTTGATTTTCCACTCACAGCATTGAGAAAGTATTTCTATAATTTCCCCTTTCCTTGAGAGTGAATTTCCACTCTCGCAGTGGAGTGATTTAAAGGCATGCTCTGTCTGCTATTCAGCCACTGAAAGCTGGAGATGAGAACAAGTCACTGGAGACTGCAAAAATATAGGTTCTAGAAGCAGGAATTTGGGAGAATACCAGGAGGTTGTTATGTTGGACTGGGTTAGGGACCTCCCCTGACATGTTTGACTGTGATTTTGGTATTATTTCCAGTACCCACAGAGGTAGCCCCACTCGGGCCGTTCGGTTTAATGTCACTGCTTCCCTTTGAGTCTGTGCTTTCCCTCTTCATCCCTTGCTTCTTAGAGGTGACCCAGCTGTAGCAAAGCAGAGGTGCCACTGCTGAAAGGAAACTTCTGTGCTATGCCAGAGACCTGTCCTGTAAAGTGAGGAGGCTGGTCCCAACGGCTCTGAAGCCATGCATTTCTAACATCCCATGCCTCAGGAAGGGGCAGTGGGCGTCTCTGGTGACTCTTTGGACTGTCCTGGTGTTCTGTCTGTCCTGGTCCCTCAGATTTTGGCATCTCTTTGATTGTGACCAGCAGAAAATTCAAATCTTTATGAACCAGTATTTGCAGTCAATTGTTTCTTGGGCGTATGTCACTAAGTTGAAATGGGTATAGGTATTGGCTTATTTTCCGATAATTGTTATATTTTATTGTTCCCACAACCAGAGGCTTTTGTATCAATCTCTTCAAAATGGTCGATAAATGATGTACCAAAAGGAACAAATGACAGGTGCTATTGAGCTCTTCCACGAAGTCAAACATTTTCCTTGATTAGATTAGGAAAGGCTCTCCTTAGCCACCATAACCAAGGCAACAATGATCTTTGGAAAAATACAGCTAATCATATTCATTGGTAACTGCTCTATAAAGATTTTGGCTGTATTAACTTTCCGTGACATTTCTAATAACAACTCTGCAAGCATAATGAAAAAAATTCCACCGTAGTCTTACGAAGGTTAGGTTGCAAAAAAAAAAAAAAAAAAAAAAACATTTAACTGACACCTAGTACTTAATCATTTGAAAGAGGAAAAGGTACAATTTTATTTTAGCCTTTAAAAGTACATTTCCAATTATTAACTAAGTACAACCAGTAGGAAATAAAAATCATTTCAGTTGAACAGTAGTTTTTGAAGCTCAGAAAATGGGGACTTTAATGGCAAGTTTGGTTCTGCAAGAGCTATTTTAGAGTTCATTTGCGCTGGTAGAGACACATCCAGAGGAAGAAAAAGAAATGAGAAAGGAGAGGTCATTGGAAGAGAAATGACAGATGTTAAAAGCTCCTTTATTGCATTGCATGCTTTGTTTTAGGTGAAAGCTCGCTTGATAAAGATGGGACATCTTAATTCAATGAACATATTTCTTAGACAAGAAATTGACAGAATGCAAAGAGTCATCGCAATCCTTCGCAGTAGCCTGAGTGACCTAAAACTGGCCATTGAAGGGACAATCATCATGAGTGAGGTGAGCAGTTATTATCTCAGTGGTCATTTCCCTCTCTTGTTGATGTTTCTTATTCACATGTTTTAACTTTATCTCCTCCAGAACTTGAGAGATGCCCTGGACAACATGTATGATGCTCGTATACCTCAGATCTGGAAAAGAGTGTCCTGGGATTCGTCTACACTGGGCTTCTGGTTTACTGAACTTTTGGAAAGAAATGCTCAGTTTTCTACTTGGATATTTGAAGGGAGGCCTAATGTGTTTTGGATGACTGGTTTCTTTAACCCCCAAGGTATGTGCTCATAGGCAAGTGGGCAAATTCGGAATTCGCGTGTAGTTGGATAGTAGCATTGCGTGATGAATGTACGTGCTACATACAACAATAAGGACATGTAGCTTGCTGCGTGCTGAACATATCCTTTCAAAGGTTGGAGAACATGGGGGATCCTTCTGTGTTTGCACAATCTGAAATTCTTCCTATCGTATTTCTTCTACAATGTGCTGGAAAAACCCTTCCTCTTTCTTTTGACCAACTTCAGCAAACCATCAGTCCGTGGTTAGGACGTGTGAAAGAGTGAAAAACGGTTTCTCTCAAACTTTAGCTTTTAAATGTTGGTGAAAATGTCAAAAATGAAGCAGCAAAAGATGCAAAAGGTGTCACTAGGGTTCAGAAAATCAGACCGAATGATCGAAAATGATCATTTGGCAAAAGTACTCATTGAGCTTTGGGGGTCTTTCTCCCCTCGGGTTTTTGTTTTTTGTTTTTGTTTTTCCTGAAAGAGTGCTTTATAATTCTGCTTCATTTACTCCTTCGTTCTAGAAATGTCTGCAAGGGCGTTATAGGCTTGATGTCAGAGAGTTTATAAGGTTCGGAAACGTGACAACTTTTTGTCTTAATACAATGTGAATAGTTTAACTTCAAGTAATTCTTGGCCAAGATGAAGAAATGTTGAATTCCTTCTGGCCCAGCACCTCATAGCTTTATTGGTAATACCGTTTAAGAAATATTCACACTCACAGATTTAGGGTGAATTATTGCTACTTGCAACAATGTGGTTGAATCTCATAAAACAATGTTGAATAAAGGAAGCCAAACAGAAAACATTACATATTGTATGATTCCATTTAAACAAAGAATAAGAACAGGTGCAATGGAGCTACGCTGTTAAGAGTCAGGATAATAGTTATCCTTGCGGGGAGGGCAGTGAGGAGAAAAAGGCAAAAAGGGACTTCTGGGGTCTGGGAATGTTTCATTTCTTGATCTGGATACGGGTTACCTGACTGAATTCCCTTGGGGAAAATTCCTTGAGCTGTACACTTACAATTTGTACAGTTTCCTTTGTATCATACTTTAATCATACTTTAATAAATATTATACTTTAAAAGTATACATTTAATTGTCCTATGCATATATATATATATATTCATTCACTTCATGCATTTTCAAATGCCTTAACATTTTCTAAATTTGAAACACTTAGCCATGGCGATTTCTGTGAGTGTACCAAATTATACCTAGTACAATGTGATGTCAACAGCATTTAGATTTGCAAAGGGCAGCCCCCAGATTTCACTTATCTGTTTTCCTCTCAGAATTTCCATTGAATTAAGGAAGGAAAATTTTTATTATTGTTCTCAGATTTCATGTGTCTACTTAGGAGTCCCTTTCCTCCTCACGAGCCCTCAATCTGAGTAAGTTGTCATCAGGTAATTCCTGGCTGGGGAGCCCGAAGAAAACGCATTTAACTTAATAAGGATTGTTCGACCACCTTCCATTTGCCAGCCCCTCTGCTAGGTGCTTTTGGTAGAGAGACATTTAAGACCTGATTCCTGCCCTAAAGGAGCCAGTAATCTGGTTGGTAAGACAGAAACGTCAGCAACCTTAGTGTAATGTGGTAAATATTCCACCGTGTGAGAACTAAGTGCTACAGTGGCACAGAAGGCAGGGAGATTAATCTGCAAAGAGCTTCGCACAGGAAGCAGTAAGTAGGGTTTGCAGAGATGCAAAGGAAAAAAAAAAAAGGAGTATTCCAGGTAGAGACCTGACCCAAGACAAGGCATGTCCCCGGGAATAAGGAGACTCGTGTGGCTAGAGCGGGGGGTGGGGAATGAGGCTGGAGCAGGAAAAGGCTCCTGGGGGAGCTTGGGCTCTATATGAGAAGATAATCCCAGGAGAAGGCAAGGGTAGACCAGAATATGGGGGCCCAGTGCAATGAGACTCTTACAAGGTCCAAGAAGAGATCCTGGGACCTTGGCCAGGTGCAGAGCAGAGGACACACTGGATTAAATGGGGCTCTCTGAGAGAGAGAGGAGAGCAGTGGTGCTTAGGCTGAAGGCAAGGTTCAGGACAGGAGCACTGGACGAGGGATGGGTTGGGCATGGAGGCAGGAGCATGGGATGTGTCAGCTGGTGCTGGTCGGACTCCCAGGTGGGAGGGGTTTGGCTGGCTTCGAGTTCAGGAAAGGGGTAAGGACCAGTGATGTTAAAGACTGCAAGGTCGTTGAGTATATTTTTGCTACTCAGAAACCAAGGCAGTGGAGGCGGGTTCATTCTGGCTTTCCATAGACACACATGACTAGGTCCTGTCATTTATCACGGCGCACAGATTCTTTCTGTGATTTTTTTTTTAATTCTTCATCAAAAACGTAACTTAAGAGGGCAAAGTGTTAATATGAACTATTCTCTACTTGTTAATATTTGTTAAGAAATGTTACGAACCAAAACAATATTTAAAGAAATACAAATATAGGTAGACATTACAGTTTATTTCTTACTTGCCTATGCTTGTTAATAATATCAATCCTTTCTCTTTTCCTACACTTCTGTTTTCGGTTTTGATTCTTTCTCTCCTGGCTGTCTACGTCTTGTAGAGCCTGGACATCGTCAAGCACCCTGCCCTCTGCACACGAGCACACACGCCCTCATCGAGGATTGCTTTCCGTGAGTGGCACAGAAGACTGGAAGTCAACTCTTCCTGAACACTAGTCACTTCTCTGCTTCCTTTTCCTTCTTATGACATGAGGGACAAATTACTTTCTGTTCCATGTCACTTGGAAATCTGGAAAACATGAAGATTACAGCAACTTCACGCATGTTCACAGGCAGTGTGCAGATAAAGTTCTTTCCAACTGAAAGCCTCTCTGCCCACTATTTGACATCAACAATTGGTTTCTCAACATGAATCTATCTGCTGGGGTTTATGTCTTCTAACCCAGGCTCCTTTGATGAAATAATTTCTTTCTTTGGTTCCAAACATTTAAGGAGTAATGACTTAAAAAAAAAAAAAAAACCCATGAATTTAAGTAAAACACAATGCAGTTTGCAAAGAGGCCATAGTTTCATCACAAACATATTATATATATAGTAGTCAAAATCACCTAGACTATAAAACACTTGAAAATGTTTTATTTTCATATGACTTCATTTTTATCATCTTGTAATGTGGCATCTGATACTGTTTGGTATGTGTTTCCCATGGTGCCTCTGGTGAGTGCCCCTCAGGCCTAAATGCTCGTGAGGAGAGGTGACATGCTTCATTTGCCCCTGGTCAGCGTCCGCGCTCCTGCTAATTGTGGCACTGCTGTCTGCCTGTGGGCAGCCCGATATTTCACATGTCGTAGTTGCAGAGGCTCATCTGGCATTTCCAGCCCCCTTCACAATCGTTTCTGTGGCAGTTGACAGGTTCAACTACGTGGCAATTAGACTCGATTATTAAAACAGTCAAGCTCTCTGTATCTGTGGCTGTAAAATATTTATTCCATGTGCAGCTTTTTTCAGTGGGTGGATTTGCCTCCCAGTAGATTATTCAGGTCAGAAGGACCTTTGAGTGCCATTGGGTTTTCCTGGCATTTATTGGTGCACGCGTTCACGTCACATTTGAGATTGTATGTCTTGGGGTTCTCAAAGGATTGCTTTGGTCTCCTTTTCCCGCAGGCGTACCTTTTCAGGGGGTCATGTACATGTGATTTAGATTCTAGCGTGTGGTTCGAGTATGTGCGTGTGTCTGTGCTGTATGTGGGGATGAGTCCAAACCTAAAGAATGTGAGTTCTGATGAGCCTGACTTCACGCCGGGGTGTCGAAGGCCTTTCAGAGCTTCTCAACTGATAGCCTGGCTTTGACGTTTGATGCGAGGTTGACTCACAGGTGCCACTAATGAAATGGAGGCAAAAGCCCAGCTCACTCCCCACGTCTCACACCTCCCTATTAGATTGAACCTCGAAGCGTCATTATTTTCCAAATGTTTAACTCAATCTGGAGCTTTATGCCATCTAGATGCCAAACTGTGCTAGTTTGTTCTGTTATTTTTTTCTCACTGTCTTGTCAAGCCACACATCTGTTATAATAGATATCGGTGACAACTCATTATTCCCTAACACAAATCTACATTTTTCGGTTAAAGAGGATTTTGCTGAAGCAAGAGGATGGATCATTTTTGTCCTGTTATCTTGTATTTCTAGAATAATATCCACAGCCTCTTGCCTGTGTATTTGTTTACAGGGCAGCGTCATCAGCTAGCCTCAGTTCCTGAAGGTTTGTCTTGATCATAGTTGTAAAAGCCTGCTGTTTGTTGAGGTGGGGAAGTGCACCAAGGGTTAGTAGAACTTTGGTCTTGGGAGGGACTGGGGGATATCGTCTAATCTAGTGGCCATTGTAAGCATGCCCCAGGGCTACTGTTTGATGAATGAGAGCTGCCCTTAATGTCTGAGGGAATTAGGTGAATGAACCTCGGGGTCCTAAATCTCCATTTGAGCAACAGCACTGACCTGCCATGTCCCCAAATCACAGGACTATAGAAATGCCTCTGAGTCAATAACACCTATCCTGCTTGCCCTTTGTGTGTGGGGCGGGGGGTGCTCTTATGCACCGGCCTTTGACACAGCTCTTATAATTCTAGTCTCTGCACATATTCACCTTCCTTACCAACCACGCTGTCCCTTGTCATCAGGCCAGCCCCCCTCACTATACTGAAGCTGCTCCTCCAAGGCCACCATGTCTAACCACCTCCCTGCCAACTTCATTCTCATGGCTATAGCTAAGATGCCTACTCGGGAAGCTCATTTGTGCTTGGCATCCATCCGTGCCTTCCCTCGGATCTCTGCCTGCCTCTCAGAGGCTGCTTCTCAGCCCGGTCCATGTGCTCTTCTCAGGCGAGTGCTGCCCTTGATCTTGGCCCCTCGTGACCTCAGCCATCCTCACAGATCTACTGTTCATCTCTTCCTATGACGGACTGATCGGAAGTCCCAGTGTAGGGTTCTGATTCCTCACTTCCAACTGCCAAGGGAAGATATTCCATCCTCCCGTGAACCTCACCAGCGCCACATCCTGGTCATCTTCCTCCGGATCCATCCTTGTCAGGGTTCTGCTGTATCTGCTCGTGCGCCATGCTGCAGATCACCCGAACCCTTGTGAGTGGTCCCCTCCTGTCACACAGCGTGGAAGAGGGAAACCAGGACAGCACAGTGTCATGGAAGACAAGGAGAGGGGAGGGTAGTAACAGAGGGTAGTGACAGGTGCTGCAAGAGGTCATGTAAAATGGGCCAAATGGTAAAATGGATTTTCCCACAAGGAGACTGTTGGCCAGAGAAGTCTCAGTGGAGCAGGTGGGGAGGTGGAGGAGTCTGATTTCCGGGTGAGTGAGTGACACGAGGAAACAGAGAGACAGAGAGTGAGTGAGGACAACATGGATAATCCTCTCAAGACATTTAGCTTAGAAGAGGAGAAGCAAGTTGAAGGAGTAGGTATAAGAAGAAAGGGTTTTGTTTCTTTTTTAACAGTAGGAGAGGCTCGAGCCTGTTCAGATGCTGGTGGGAAGGAGCCAGGAGAGACAGGGAGAAGCCAGTGATACCAGAGAGGGGCGAAAGAGGCAGGGGGAGTGGACACGGCATGCACAGGTGGAGAGCCGCGCTCCAGGCACGTGGAGGGACACGGCGCCCCGTAACAAGACAATAAGGAGGAACAAGCACAGGTGTTCATAGCGGGTGAGCAGAGTGTAGGCTTGGTGGCAAGAAGTTAAGGGAATTCCCATCTAACGCCTCCTACATTCTGATTGAAGCAGGAGAGACAACGTCATCTTGAGAGCAAGAAGGTGTTGGAGGAGGGATTTAAGGAGAATGGGAGAAGTTTGAGAAAGGGGACATCTGTATTCTGCTATGATCGGGGTCTTGCCAGGCAAGTGATGAAAAGGATGGATCTAGACTAAACAGGGAAGGAAGTGGAGAAAAGGGGTGGAGTTGAGGAGAAGGTCAAGGAACTGAGGTAGGTTTACTGCAGGGGATACAAGAGACCCGGCGTTGCTGGGTGCTTGGCAAAGGTGGGCAGATGGGCAGATGGCAAGGACGAAGAGGGGAGGGACACGTGGCCAGAGGCTGTGGTGGTCAGCGTGGCAGAGCTTCTCACCAAGGGCGGAGGGACTGGGACGGGCAAGGTCTTCAGGGCTGAGCCAGGTTCCGGGCAGGCGGGAGGTGGAGAGAATGCTCTGTGAAGAGGCGGAAAATGTGGGAGTTTGTTGACCACAGAACCACGCGAGAGGGAGCGACGGAGAGGTGTGGGGGAGAGGGGAGAAGTGGGAGGGGCGTTCACGGGAAGGAAGCATAAACTAGCGCAGGGAAGAGGTAGATCAGGGCGGGGAATTACATTTTGGACACGGGACACGGTGGGTTTAGCTAATCCCAGCCTCGACAAGAGAATTAGTCTCCTGTTTATACTCAAGTTTTACCGGAGCCAACCATGTCCTGATTAATGGCATTTCAGAGAACACGTGCAGCCCAGGAGGCCCTGGAAGGGGTCGGTGCATCCCACTGACAGCCTTCCTGGCATCGTGCTCCTGCTATGAGCCTTTCCCTTCCCGTGTGTCAAACTTGCTCTTAAAACAAACGTGGGGCAGTGACTGTCAATGACCTGTCTTGTGCAGCTTTTTACAGAGCGGTGGTTCCCAGACGTGCCCACACAGTAAAATCACTGGGGAGCTTTTAACGCAGACTGAGGCCTGGGGTCCCAGGACAATTGTATCAGAATCTCTGGGAATGCGGCCTCTAGAGTCTGTACAATCAATTTTCTCAAAAGCTCCCTTGGGCATTCTAACGGGTGAAGAACCTTGACCGTAGACCTCTGCGTCCCAGTATGTGGTCCCCCAGCTGGTAGCAACAACACCCTCTGGAAGCTGGACAGAACTGCAGATCCCAGACCCTTGATCAACCCACTGAACCAGAACCTGCATTTTAATTAAACCCCCTTCCCCAGGTGGTTCCTATGGACTTTGAAGTTTGAGAAACTCTGCCTTAAAACTATACTGATCCCCCCTCCAGAGATTGTGATGTTATGATCTGGGCTGTGACTTGGGAATTGGGAGTTTTGGGAGCTTCCGTGGTATTTCTAATGTTCGGCAGTTCAAGGTCCCCACCTTACAGCGTCTAGCAAAGAGTCAGGAAAGGCAGTTGGTGCATTTTTATTCAACTGGGTTGATCAATCCCATCTTTGTTTAATGATTTCTGACCTTGTATTTAACTTACCAATGAACTGAATTTGCTTCTCGTTTGGGGAAAAAACTGCCTGTCATAAACTTGTGGCAGGAATATCATTTCTCCTCACCTCCAAAGATGCTACTGGGAGGCTTAGTAATTGATTAGACAGGAAATACTGCACAACCTAAGGCCCATTACAGAGGAACTGGTTCATTTATTAAAGAAAAAAGTTTCCTATTTTGGGTATAGGACCTTCATTACAGAATACTAACCAACTCTTTATAAACTTGGTAAGAGCAAACTTCCTGATTAGTTATTTCTTTCATCTTTTCTAAGACCTTGTATAAGATGATACTGAAAGCACTATACAGCTTTCTTAAGCCAACTGACTGCACAAATCAAACAATAGTAATTAGTATGCTAAAATGTTGGATTACTACTATTGTAGGAATTAACACAGCTCTTTTAAAGAAAAATATATCAATAGCCTTTTATACAGGCTTCAGAAAAAAAGTAGATTTTGATTCTGTTAGACTTGATGTCAGTCTACAGAAAGATGGTCATTCATTTTAAATTCAATAAGGAACAATTCACTGTATTCACTACCCTCCAAAACAAAACCATCAAGACTTGAAAAAACAAGTACCTTCTCCAAGTTCACTGAATGTAGCAATGGCCCATGGAATAGCTCCCTTCCCTCCACTCTCAGGCCTCAAATGTATTTATTTAACATTTTCCTTTCTTAATAGCTCAAGGTGATGTAAGTGCGTTCTAGACTCCACCCAGAGGCACACTAAGAGTGCTCCCTAAGCACTAGGAGGCTTGCTGTTGAAGTCAGCTAGACAACGTCATGTACGTACTTCCTAGTAGGGAGAAGAAAGGAAATAGTCTCACCTTAATCGGACTCGAGTTTTTCAGAGCTTCTAAGGATGACTGACGTCTCTGAAGCAGTTTGCTACATAAGAGAGAATCCAGCTCATTCCTCACCTGGCACCTGTGACGCTGTCCTCAGAGCCACATGGAGTGAGGTCAAATTTGCAATTAGTTGGAACTTAAAATGTTACAGAAAAATTCAGTTATTCAATTTGTGCAGATGGATGGTTAAGACCAGGATTCATGCCTTATACATTATGACCTTTGGTGATGAATTTTAAAAGATCACAAAATGGGGGTCAATTTAATTCCAAGTCCTCTGCTTGAGTATCCAGCGTCTAATTCATCACATGCATGCACGCTTAAGGTCGAATGATAAAGATGACATTTTCATGGAGTGACTTGGAAGGGAGAATCAGGTTTTATTGTCGTGCTCATATGTACCACCGACCGGCAAACACACACAATGTTTACTATCAACGCATGGGATCCCCAGTATTTGAAACGGAAGTCATCATAGTCACATGCTGATCAAACCACCGCACATGACTTCACATACAGTACAAGCACCCGCCAGCGCTCACTGCCAGGCAAACTTCCTCCTTGTTTCCTGCCCTCTGTAGTCGACACTCGGTGTCACAAAACCATCCTTTCCTATTAGACACTCATTTTCGTGAAATTATAGCTGTATAAGAATCTCCTATAAAAGTCCTTCCCTCAGCTATTCTGGTTAATTGATCAATGTTTCTTTTGGATTAATACAAGGGCCTTTCTTTAGCACCCCAAATCCTATTTTAGTGGGTGCTCTGAGTAAGGTTTCTAAGATGCAAATATGCGGGGAACGTGGTCAATGTTCCCCGCAAAAAGTCGGGTCTCTTTGGTAGAGTTGTAAGGGATAAGAAAATAATAGAGAAAAATGGAAAATGGAAGAAATAAAAGAATATACTGATACAAAGATATAGTTTTATAAGTTTATAAAGATTATAGGTAAAGTGGGAGTTTAGGGGGCTTGGACCTCTCTGTCGGTCTTAAAAAGTCCTGAATGAGGTCTTATGTGGTAACTTATAGGGAATAGTGAATAATTGTCGGGGGCAATAGAGTTCCATAACAGTAGGTAGTTTTTCTCAGGTTAACAGATTTTTAAAAGGCTTTTATGGAAGGCTTTTACAGATTTTTTAACAAATTTTATTTATGTGAGCAAACAGTTATAAAGTCTTTTAAAGGTTAATTTTTAAATTTTAAGGTAAGTTTATTATTTAACAGAGGGGGTAAATAGAGATATGTTGGCTCCATGTTTATTAGGTTATTGTGAATGGAGACAGGTAGTTTAGAGTGGTTTAAACAAGAGTTTTGTTTTTAGCCATTTGGGAAGCTGTCTGTTTCGGAGGGCACTCCTTTGTCAGTTTTTAGTCTGTAGTTTTTAACAGATTTATTTGTGTTTTATAAAGTAAATTTAAACCTTTAGGTCTGAAAAACATGGCGCCTTGTGGGATGTAGTCGCTACTGTCTTTCAGAGACACCCCTCCGTGTGTAACAGTATTTGAAATGTAAACCAACATGTTTATATATTTTTTTAGGGCAAAGTTTTGCAAAACTCCTAAGACAAATTCTGTCCCCAAATACGTTTAATATTAATTTATGGAGCGACACAAATACAACCAAATCATTTGCTTACTTAAAATATTCAGTGGCTTCCCACCATCTGCAGAATCAAGTCCAAACTCTGACCCTGAAAAAAATCACACCTCTACCTTTGTTCTACCCTCACCTGCCACCCCAGCCCACGCAGACCTTTGCACACACCGTTCCTCTAACTGGGCTTATCCCATCCGGCAAATTCCTACGTGTCTTTCGAGAGTCACCTCCGACTCCATCTTCTCCGTTACACCTTCCCTAAGCTGTCTTCCCGAGTGGTTAGCTTTGTTCATGCCTTTGTTCATAAAGACACTGTGCAAACGTCCTGCCTCTAGACTGAGCTCCTTGGATGTGGGGTCCATGGACAGCCTCTTCATCTTTGTGGTCATCCCACCTAGAGCAGCGCCTGCCACACGGTGGCCACTTAAGGGAGACTGGACAAATGAATGAGAGAACAACCACACGAGTGCCTCCGCAAGTGTCTGGTTTATCAACGGGGAGAGCTTGACTCCCTCAGCAGAGCCAGACTAGGGGCCTATTGTTTATTCCCAACTCCAAGGGATCTTAGCTCGCTGCTTGTCATTATGCTTTGTAACTATTAATACCCCCTCCTCCTATTCCCATTTATACCTGATAAAATGTCACCACTTATGTGTTGGTTTGCTTCTCAGAGCTCCCAAATCCAGGAACAGCAGGGACATGTACATTCCACAATTTTACTTCCTAGAGAGTCTCTCGATTTTCCATATTTACATGGAGGCCAAAATATAACATATAGGTCACAGGTAAGTTTGCTTAAGGCTTTGAAGTCCATTTTGAAGTCTAGGGTACTGTTTTCTAACACGGAATGCTACTCTCCAAAAAAGATTTCTCTTATTGAACTGAACAGCATGGTTTGCAAATACTAAGTTTAAATAAAGGCCACAGTATGTGGAAGCACGTATTGTCTTAAATAACTGTATTGTGTACATTAAAACATGTAGCTTTCCTTTCCAGTGTGATTGCTTTGTTTGATCAAATTGAAAGTCAGGTTTTCTATTTTGGCATCATGCCTTATTTCCTTAGACTAAATGAAATTGTTCCATTATAGCAAATAGAAGCTTGATAATGGTTTGATTCAAGTTTAATTGGAATGCTATTCTCAGAACAGTTCACCATTGCAGTCTTATTCCTTGACACGAGATTACGAGCTAAGTCTGGGTTACAGTCCTTTAGGGCTCGAGCAGCTGAAATCCTGGGAGCATTTTGAACCAAAGCCCATGTGACACAGACAGGGTGCTGCTTCTCTGCTGTCAGCGGGTGGGAAAGATTAGCTCATCGCAGGTCCCCCAGAAACACAGCGCAGAAAGACGTGTCCCCTTGGGGACTAGTCTCAGCTCCTCTTGGGATGGACACAAGGTTTGGAAACAGACAAGCAAGTAACACATAACATTGCTTTCTCCTTTTTTCTGAAGTGGACTGCACCAGGGCATCAAAGTCTTTTCTTTCCTTTTTTTTTTAAGGCTTCCTCACAGCAATGAGGCAAGAAGTGACCCGTGCCCACAAAGGCTGGGCGCTGGACACGGTGACCATCCACAACGACGTTCTGAGACAGACCAAGGAGGAGATCACGTCGCCCCCCGCGGTAGGCACCGTTGGGCAATAGCAAGGACAGTTGTGGAGTCTGGGCTGGAAGTTCAAGTTCTGCTTGAAACTGAGCTACCAGTGCCTCGGTTGAGTCCATTCGCTCTGCACTGAGCGTTTCCTCCGCGTAACCGGGAGGCTGCAATGCCGAAGCCTGCTCCGTCTGCTGGAGCGGAAGGTTAATGACAGGGTCTAGTGAGTTCTGGGGATCCCCAGATGCCTTTCTTTATAATCACAAGTTATGCTTGTGTTTGCTACAAAGGATTTTCCACACACCTTCAGCTGCTGCTGTGGACTACTCGCAGATGGACTGCGGGCAGCAGAGCCGTGCTGCGGGCGGTAGAGACCCAGCGCTGCGTCCCCACTAGCTCCAGCGCCTGGGTGGAAAGACGCCTGGCTGGGGGGAGGGCTGCTGCCTGGACACTGATCCGCCCGATGAACTTGGGAAAGTCTTAACTTCTTTCATAAAGTGAGCAAGATAATTCACTCTCCTTATAGGCAGTTGTGAGAATTTAAATGTGATCATTTAGGCTTCGTGCAGGACCCCCGTATAGACTCTCTCTAAGTTTTGGTCCCTTTTTCCCCTTTTCTGATTTTCATTCCTTCATTTGTCAAATAAGGGGCTGGACGGGATGATTTCCAATTTCTGGCCAAAAGCTTTCTGCTGCTTTGTAAGAAGGGTTGCCCTTCCTCCAGCTTCTAGGGACACATCTTCACAGCAGCCTGGGACCTCACCAGAAGAACCTTAAGCTCTGTCTTTCCACCAACAGTCTCTGCAAGGCAATTTCAGACTTCTCCCAGCCTCCACCTCTCATGCAGTTCCCAAATCACTTCTGCTCTTTTATTCATTACCGCAGCATCCTGCTTCCTGCTATCAAAATCTGTATCCATTCCCTAAGGCTGTCATAACACAGTGCCGAGAACCGAGTGGCTAAAAACAACAGGAATGCATTTTCTGTTTAGGAGGCCAGAGTTGAAATCAAGGTAGAGCCGGTTTCTTCCGGAGGCTCTGAGGAGCACTCTCGTTCCCTCCCAGCTTCTGGTGGGTGCCGGCAGTCCTTGGCATCCTCTGGCTGTGGGTGCACCGTCCGCTCTCTGCCTCCGTGCTCATGTTCTTCCCCACCTGCATCTCTGTGCGCCCTCTCCTCTTCTCATGAGAACACCAGTCGTGTGGATTTAGGGCCTACCTTAATTCAGTGTGTCCTTATTAGACCAATTACATCTGCAAAGTCCTTATTTCCAAATGGTCACATTCTGAGGTTCTGGGTGACATGAATTTTTGGGTGACACTGTTCTATCACACGTACTAACAATGACTTTTTAATTCTGGGACTGAAAGTACCCTAGAGAGGGACACAAGTTACTGCACGAAGGCCTTTAAGTGGTCACGTTGTTTATGCAGTTAACTAGTCATCACCATTAACTGCTCATAGTTTTACCGTCAAACCACGTGCCTCAGTTTTTGGTTCAAAAAAGACAGTTCTCAGGCTGGTGTGGTGGCTCACGTCTGTAATCCCTGCACTTTGGGAGGCCGAGGTGGGAGGATCACTTGAGCCCAGGAGCTCAAGACCTGCCTGGGCAACATAACAAGACCTTGTCTCTACAAAAAATTTAAAAAAATTAGCCAGGCGTGGTGGTACACGCTTGTAGTTCTGGCTACATGGGAGGCTGAGGCAGGAGGATCACTAGAGCCCGGGTTTGGAGGCCGCAGTTAGCTATGATGACACCACTGCACTGCAGCCTGGGTGACAGACTGAGACATTGTCTCAAAAATAAAACAAAACCAAACCAAAAAACCCCGTGATCCTCATACTGTTAGCCCATTTGAGGGGCCAGAAAACACTTTGCAACTATCACGCTGTCTTTTATTGGAATCTTCCTTTCCTTCCCCCTCCCCTGCCCTCACTGGACTTGGAAGCACGAATGCATGATCACTGGCGCCTCCCCTGCGAGCTCCCCTCGGGCTTTCTTTTTTTAGTGAACACGTGTTATGTGGCTCCCCACCGCCTGCAGGATACAGTTCAGACTCTTCAGCTTGGCATCCAGACTCTTCCGTAGTCAGGTCCTAACTTATTTCACAACCCTGGAACCATCGCTACGTAAAATGGTTGGCCTTTTCTACTCACCCTGCCCCTGCCTGGGTGCCTGCCCCTCGCCCCTGTCTTCCCCGGGCAGCGGAGCCTTCCAGGCCTCTGTCAAGGCTGCGCCTCCACAAAGGCCCCTGAGCCCACAGGGACCTTTGACCTCAGAAGTCACTGCCTCACCCTCAGTGCTGTTGGTCGGGCAGCCCCTGGAGCAGGGGTGTGATGCTGTTCAATTCATCTCTGTAAAAGTTGTCCTGTGGCCGCGTGTGCCTTGTATCCCCAATTTAATGGTGGGCGCCCATGGGAGAGTGACGCCGGGGAGGGCTGTCAGACGCTGCTGAACAGCGCTGCACGCCACCCCCCCCTGCCACGCGCCCTCGCGCTACCTACCTCGCCCGTCCTCGGGGGCTCCGGCGCTCCTGCCAGCGGGGCCTGGCTGCGGCCAATCTCACTTCATCCCAACGGAGATGAAGTTGAGCCTGGGTGGGCTTGGCCAGGGCAGGCTGAGGTCCCACATGTCACCAGCTCCAAATCCCGTTCCACACCCCCACCTTACAGCAACTCGAACCAGACCTCTCGGGGACTCTCAGCGCCCTGCAGGGGACTTGGTGGTGCCGGCTGAGTCTGCTGCCCGGGCAGCCACCCCACACTGGAACAGCCGATAACAGGCGCGTTCGTCCTGTGCTCAGCCTGGGACGCAGCAGGGGCCGCTGGGCTCGGTGTTCCACTAACGCTGCGTGCCAGGTGCAGTCATCCTCATCTGGTGGCATTTTAAGACTGTTGCACGTTTTCTTTCCAAACCGACAAGCTTTGTACACTAATTTGTTACCTATCTCGCAGCACCCAGTTTGTTTTAAAAATCCTCTTACCTTACACTTGACTCTTCCAGGAAGGCGTGTACATCTACGGGCTCTACATGGACGGAGCGGCCTGGGACCGGCGGAGCGGGAAGCTCACCGAGTCCACCCCCAAGGTGCTCTTCACACAGATGCCGGTGCTGCACGTCTTCGCCGTCAGCTCCGCGGCACCCAAGGACCCCAAGCTCTACGTGTGCCCCGTTTACAAGAAGCCCAGGCGCACCGATCTGACTTTCATCACGGTGGTCTATTTGCGAACAGTGTTGTCCCCAGACCACTGGATCCTGAGGGGAGTGGCCCTGCTGTGTGACATCAAATAGGTCCCTTCCAGCTGCGGCGGCACCAGGAGCTGCACACAGCCTGGGCTGTCGGGGGACTCGATGGCGTGTGTGCATCCCGTCTCCCTGATAATAGCTCGCTCACTTCTTCTAAACTAAAAGGATGATGTTCTAAAACTGCTGTGTTTGTTTTCTTCTCATATCAATATTCAAAAAGATCTTTCTAAATTCGTGCTTTTTATTCCAGAAAATCATATTCCATTATGATTGCTTTTTAAAGATAAAGTCCTACCTTGATGTTATAACATTTTGGAAGGTTCGAGTTTTAAACATCTAACGCAACATACTGGCATGTCGCAGCCTAAAAGGGCCTAGCAGATTAAAAAACTTTTCCCTCAAGTGAAAACCACTTTCCCTCGAGCAGAATCTACCCGTGTCTGGGTCTGTGCTAACGCATTATCCTTTGCTCCCTTGAGTTTGGTCTCCGCATGCTTCCGCAGTGGAATCGAGGGGGTCCAGTCGGTGCCAGTCAGTAGCACAGCTGTGTAGCGTGAAGTGTTTGAGACAGAAAATCCACTGGATGGCTGCTTGTATGATATATTTTAATTTTATTTAATACTGTTTTATTTTATTTTTTAGTGCTTTTGAGGCCCAGGGAACTCAGACTGCCCAGCTCCCTCCCAACCCCAGTCCTGCAGGAGATAATGAAACACATTTCTAGGCAGCAAATGGAGAAGGAAAAAACAAACTGCATCAAATGAAATTAGGTCACATGCTGAATGTCTTAAAAAGCAAAGTCTTTAAAAAGTGAAGCTATTTCTCACTCTGTAGCTAGTATGAAACTCAGTTCGAACCTTTATTTCCTGCTGAAGGAAATTGTCAATTTCACAAAACAGATGGGGTCCTACATCGAATGCTCGTGTGGCTTCAGGATAGCGAAGAAGTGTCTCGTCTAGAACCCTTTTGCCTGCCCCCAGCTAAATGCACAAACTCCCTTCCTTCTGTCTGTTCTGAAGGAGGGCCTGTTTCAGGCTGTCTTGCTTCCCTCCCCTCCTTCTGTGGCCCTGATCAGAGATGCTGGTGATAAACACACCGAGGCGGCCAAGCAACAGCCCAAGTAAGGTGTCCAGGGAAGGCCCCAGAGGAAATTCTGCCACCGCCTGGTGTACTTTCAAACAGTAGAAAACATATTATGAGATGCGAATTTTAGCAGTGGCCTCTGGTATTCTCCTGGTATTGATTTGATGACAAAGCCATAGAACTTTTAAAAAATAAAGGAAGTTTAAAAAATAAAGTAGCCAAGTCCTTGGCCTAACTGTAGATCTCTAAATCTGTTCTTCCTTTGACCAACTCGTACCCTAAAGCAAGATGGTATTCTCTGGAAAGAATGTCCTCTTGAACCGAGGCTAGAATTTGGAAGCACCTGCCAGTCCAGTTGAGCACGGAGAAAGTGAAGCATCTTGACATTATAGCAAACCAAACCGCGTGTTCCAAAATAAAGCACACATATTTCACTGCACTCCAATCGAGTTGCTAAAACAACGGAAGGCAAATGCATGGTCTAAACCCCTGGGTATCGGGATAGGTTTTCAGAGACTAATGATTAGCATCAATGTTCTCTAATGACTGGAATGTCTTGTGGAAAACTGGGGAAAGAGCAGAGATGTAAATCGAGCAAAGATCATTGATGAGACGGCGTAAGCCACATGCGCACCGTTTCCTGGACACTCCCCGCTGTGACTGCATATTTTTTAGCTCTGTGTCAACACAGAGGAGAGAGACAGGCACTGAGGCCCAGCGATGGCTCCTGGCACCCAGGCAGTGCCTCAAAATGGTCTTCTTTATGGTGAGTACTTCTCAGCTCTCCCTCATTCTGCCAAGAACTGGCCAGGGCCCAGGTCTGCTTTCTCCAGCCCTAGTAAATGATTTCCTTAGACATTTTGAGCTATTGAACTTCCGTAAACACATAACCATTTTCTCTGCAAAATTGTTGCTCTTTCACTAATTACATAATTTTCCATACTTGAGCAGGGGAGACCTGGTGAGCATAAAAGAGCAGAAAGGTAGAGGACGAGATGGTTAAGCCAACGAAAGCTGGCAGAGAGAGGCGAAGTCCTTGTCCCTCCTCCTTGGCCTCAGTCCACATCTTCTCACTCTGGTTCTGGCAAAATGAGCAATGAGATTTATACCTCTGTGGACTTTAAAAGTTACATTAGTTTGGACTTTCCTCAAAAGCAACACCAAAAGAAAAGTGTCTAGAGATGTATCTTCTGTAGGGATTGGTTGATCTCGTGGGCGATGTCGCATGAACAAGTCACACTCTCTCATCCATCAGAGACCTCACAGGACGGGGGACTCACCTGGAGCTGGTGACTCCGGCCATGGGTGACTTGGGGCCACGGGTGACCATCAAAGGGGTGGTTAAGGGAACTCAGGGTTGACGGGTCAACTTGAAGACAAGGTACCATTTCAGTCGGGCCTTGAACTGCTCCTAGACATTACTGAGACAGTAGACAGGTGTGTTCTAAGGAAGGAAATAGCATGAGGGAGAGAAGAGCGTGAAGATGGGAAAGCGAACGGGATGTCCAGAGACAGAGGCAGACAGAGCCTTCTGTGAGTTTCCGTCGTGTGGAGTCTATTGCTATGTTCCGAACACCAAAGCCCTCTGTGAGCTGCTCTAAGACTAAATTTCTGCCTTGTCGCCCACCCCATCTCTTGACTTGCCCAGTTGCTTCTGCCACTGGGATGGTTTGATGTTCACCCTCATGCTGCTGCCTTATCAAAGAAAACCCTCCTGCATGGGACACTTGGAACTTCCACGCGTGGCTGAAGGCAACGTCAAATGGTACAACCAATTTGGAAAATAGGCAGTGTCGTAACAGTAAAACACACAGCTGCCATATGGCCCAGACATTTCGTTAAGTATTTACCCAAGAGAAATAAGAATGTATTTCCATATAAAGACTCACGTAGGAATGTTCCCAGAAGCTTTGTCTGTAGTTGCCGACTGCTGGGAATAGTCCGAATGCCCATCGGCAGATGAATGGATGGACGAACGTGCTGTATCCACATGATGGACGACTGCTCAGCAGTGAAAGGGGACAAACTGCCCATGCACACTGCGACGTGGGTGAATCTTAAAATAATTATGCTGGAAGAAGCCAGACCAAAGAAAAAAAGTGTATAATGAATGATGTTTTAGTGTAAAATGTTAGAAAATGCAAACTGACCGACAGTGACAGAAAGCAGATCAGGTGTTGCCTGGGAGGGGTGGGTGCGGGAGAAGGAGGTTGCAAAGGGGCTGGAGGAGACACTGGAGGCGATGGATGTCTCTTTCTCTCGAGCGTGTGATGGTTTCGCAGGGTCGATACTTACCAGATTTTACACTTTGGAATGTGCAGTTTGTTATACCTCAAGCACACCTCAATAAAGCTGTAAAGGAAAGCTCTACCCTACGCCATCCTGTCCTGTCCTCACCCTCTGTGTGGACTTCCGCGACCGCTCACCCCACTTCAGGCAAGATTCGTTGCTCCTGCAATTTGGTCGCAAATGAATTTAGCGATTTTAATCCTGGGATTTAGTGACTTCTATCTCCCCGCTCCACAGCAGTCTTCTGGAGGGCAGAGTCCAGCTCTCGAATCCCCCAGTCAGCACTGACTGAACGAAAGAATAAATGAACAAGGAACCCGATTCGACAGGGAAATGTCGGCAACGGTGGGGAAGGCAGGAATGCCAGGCGGGAGCCGTGTCGAGAGGGTCTAGAACACATGCAGGACGGTGGGGAGACACTGATGGTCTGGACTGCTGCAGGAATGGAAGTCAGTTAGGAAGCTTCTAGACTAGATAAGACAAAATCAGAATCGGAGCTACAGAGATGACAGAATGGAAGTGAAGCAAATCATTTGCAAGATGGTGTGATTCAGAAAACTGAGTCGAGAGGAAGAAAGAGAAAGAGAATCAGAAAGAGTCTAAAGAGACAGAAGTGCATAGCCTGGAGAGTCTACTTTGGATGTTTCTTGTGTCATTAAAATTTGGGGAAAAGAATGGTTTTTCTAGCCACATGCTTATTAATATTAATAACTACCATGGTCTCTGAAGACAGGCAAAGACCTATGTGCTCACCATTGCTCACAGCGGGGTCTGGGACTCCATGATAACGCGGTGTGACTGCACACCAGGCCCTGGTCCAAGCATGTGAGAGTGAATCCACGTCATCCCTACATCCAGCCCTATGGGGTTAGTGCTGATATTATCATCTCCACTTCCCAGGTTAGGAAACTGAGGCACAGAAATGCTAAAGGAGTTGCCTGAGGCTAGCCAGTGACAGAGGTGGGATCTGAACCCAGGCTGAAGGGCTTCAGTCCAGGCTCTGATGTACTTTGCAAGACAGTATTGGGCGCAATCGCATGAACCTCTAAAATTCGCAACTGTACATAGGAAATAGGACATTCACGTTTCTCTGACTTGTTAATTTGAGCAGTTTTCATTATCTGAATGGAAAAGATAATGTGCATAGAGGAAAAACCAAACACAAATATTAGCATTTGTGTGGTGTGTAAATAAATGTACGTTTGAAATCAAGGATTTTGAAGAGAATTAGTAGGTTCATTTTAACGTACTTTTTCTTGGCTTTCTTGAACATTCCAGGAGGTGCATTGTATGTTAACTGGAGGGAATATTGCTGGAGAAATTAGCCCTAAACTCCATTTGAGAGGACGTGGATTCTAGTCCTGAGACACAGGCCCCCGCCGGACTGCTTCCTTGTCCACATGAAAAAGAAGAAAAAGTAATTGAAATGTTGTTTCCAAGAGCATAATTCGGCAAGGGGTAAAAGAGAGCAAAAGTGTAAAAACTAATTCACTATACTAAGTGAAAAAAAATTAAGAAACTATGGAGATCATTTCCATTTGAATGCCAAAACCATTCATAGTTAAAGTAATTCAGTGACTTAATCCTAGGTATCTAATAGAATCTCTGATGTTGTCTTTAGATATAAAAAGTTAAAGTTAAAAATCATGATCCCGCTTTAGATATAAAAAGATGCCACGTGACAACACTCTAGGAATAGCTAGGATATATAGCATAAGTCCAGAAACATGCACTAGTGCTGAATGGGTGATGAGTCCACCAAGGGTGTTCCAGGGCTATGTAGACACATTGGCCTATAGTGCCATTTTCTATTTTCACATAGTGCCTTTTCTATGTGATAAAAATTGTCCACCCTTTAAAAACGCTAAAACCTCCCCCACACCCCCATCTTAGGAGATGGAGATTTGTGTGCAGGAAGTTTCCTGGAAACAACTTGGGAATGGCAGCCCTTGGGGAGGGAAGGAGTCAGGACTGGGCCACGAGGCAGCCACAGCAAAGGCCCCAGCCACCCCACGGGAGCTCCAGAGCAGGGCTGGCCCTGCGCTGTCCCACGTGGGGTGTGGGGACCGAGGCTGCCAGGCAGCCGTGAGCCGACACCTGGCAGCTGGGAAGGACATCCCGCGACCCGAGGGACTGTGGGCGGGCGCGGCGGCCATGCACCGCCTTCCTTCCTGCACACTCTCCTCGTCCCTCTCGTCCTCTCTCCCCACCTCCTTTAATCTGAAAACAAATCACGAACATGTTTTTCCTTATTTCCTCCCCATGCTCTCCTCGGAGGATTTTAACAACTTGATTGAGAGCATTTCTGACACCCGCACTCCGTCCCCCTGAAATGAGCTTTCCAGAATGCCTGAAGTGGTGGGAAAGAGACCCGAGGGACGTGGTTTCTGACCCATCTTAGAGGCTGGGGAAGAGGGTCTCCGCCTGAGGGAGTCCCCGGACAGCAGAGTTGACAGATTTTGAGAAGACCCCCAAACACGATGCCGACCGAAGTCCGAAAGCTTCCGTTCTTACATTCTCTAAGAACTTTTGAAGGCGAGAGCTGTATTTTGACTTAGAAAAATTTCTTTCCCTTGAGCGCATGGAAAACAGCCAGCGACACGGTTGCTCCGTCTCCCGGCATCTGGCCGGGGCTGCAGAGGCGAGCCGCGCAGCCTTTGAACGCTCTGGTCTTGATTTACATCCAACTTCTGTGACGACTATATTAGTAAGTGCCTCGGGGTCGTGCTCAGGACATGACAATGTTCTGCCCTGAATCAATACCAATTCCGAGGCTGCTGGTCCAGAGAAGGTGGCCCTAACTGCTTCCGTTCTCCCCAAAAGGAGCCCCGGAGGGAGGGGCTCGCAGCGCCTCCCACCCCTCCAGGGCTTGCAAGGTCACCCTTCTCAGGAATGTGGGATGCGGCAGGGTGACAAGGCAGCAGTTGTTTCTTTATAAACAGTTTTAATTAAGCAGGTATCCTCTGGGAGTGTGGAAATCCCTCCCCACCTGGCACAGGTGCCGTGCTGGCAGGGCCGCCACCCCTCACGGTCACCGGGACAGGGCCGAGTCACTAAGCACCTCCTTCCTGTTTCCAGACGGAATCCTCATCGACCTGGTGCAGGTGTGTGACGCTCCTGCCTCTCATTGTCACGATGGGGGCTGTGGTGGGGACGCTGGCTCTTTCTCAGGCTCCCGCTGACACGCCCGCAGGCATTTCTGCCCCTGGAACCTCAGCCTCCTCACACATGTGATGGGGGTGTCAACCTGTGTCTGAGGGATAAGGACACCCACCTGTCATTTGCGGTTTCCACATAGTCCTTCCTGATTATGCAAACCCTTTCCTTTCTATTGTTTCTCTTCTGTTGTGACCCCGAAGCACATCTGGTGTCCCATCATGATAAGAGCCTGAAGGAGAGGTTGCCAGACAAACAGGAAACGCTCTTCTCTCTCCTTCCCCCCCCCCACCCCCCCAGAGCAGAGACCTGGCTACCTGTCGTCATTGAGCTAGACTAGTCAGAAGCTTTGTCTATTATGTGTCATCCCCTCTCCTGGAGAAAATAGTCACTTTTAGTTTTTTTCCGTGTTTGTGGAATTTTTTTTAGGGAATAGACTTGCTCTTTCTGCCTGGTCTGCTTTCTGCGGAAGCCCACACCAGCCCTCTGCTGCCAGCAGTCCGCTGTGGCCTTCCCTGGTGGGCCTGGGGTCCCTCGTTCCTCCAGGTCCCTCCACTGCCACGGGGCGCCGAGCTGGGGGGAAGCTGGCCCAGGAGGTGAGCAGGTGACTTTTCTTGCGGGCCCTGCCCTCACCTCTCACGCCCGCCTGCCCGTTCTGCCCTAGGCATCCTGGGAGGAAGGTTGTGCTCACGTTACTTGCCCCCGGAGCAGGCCAGGGGAGAGCAGGTGGCCCCCCGCAGCCCCACAGGCCGCTTCTCTCAGGGCCAGTCTGTGATGTTTCTTCGTTCTCTGCCCCCGTCCTGGAGGAGGGATGAGCTCTGTGGGGCAAGCAGAGGGCACAGGTGGGAAGGGACCAGGGAGCTGCCACACCTGCCTCATGACATCCTTCTAACGGCCCCGGAACAGCTCTGGTGTCAGTGGCAAGATGGCACCAGCCTGACATACTATGTGTTCCCCTAAAGGAAGTATGTGAGCATGTCCCCTCTTCAGCAGAAAAGTCTGGGCTCTTTTAACACTCAGAGTGGACTTTGCCTACAGCATCTTTTTGGGAAATTCTGACACAACCGACACACGTGGCCACGCGGACCTCAGACCATGCCACACTCCATTCTCATCTGTACCGTTCTGTGGTATACATGTCTCTGGGTCAATTTATGTATTAATTTGTCTCTTGGTGCATAATATTTAGTGCTGTGATAAAAAACAAGCCGTTCCTATGAGGAATTGACTTTCCCTTCCACATCTGTTCACAAAGACATAAATCTAAAGTTTCGCTGCTTTAAAGCCTTCGATGCAAACATAATCTACAATTGCTAGGCTTTGAAGCTGGGCTTCTCTGTCAAAGATGTTTACGGACCTGATCCCTGGAGCCTGGCTGTTCACGTTGCACCTCCAGTTCCCAGAGACACTGATTACCTCTGATGTCCTTTCCAACTCATTGCAGTCAAACGCGACGGTGACAGGTGGCGTGCCTCTTGTGCACAATGAGCCCCGTACAAACCCTTAGGAGAGCTGCAAGAGCCACCAGGGCACGGGCACGTGCTGCAGCAGAGAACACAAACTCTGCACACAGTAGCCACCACGTAAGTCAGAAAGTGGCCACTGCCCTGAAGAGCAAGCAACATGGGAACACAGAGGGAGGAGACTTGACTTCTTTGGGAGGATCACAGAAGATCTTTGGAGAAAGTAGAATTTAGGGGGAGCTATGACCGGTGGATGGGATTTGACCAAAGGAAATAAGGGAGCAGAGCATTTTAGGAGTGGGGACAGTGGGGACGCAGGCCAGACGTGGGCAAGGCAGGCCGAGTTGGAACCAGGCAGAGAGCTCCACTGGGCTGCGGCACAGGACACCTGAGGGGACGCTGGGAAGAAGGCTGTGACTGCAACCCTGGAGGCTCAGGAATGCTGTGGATGTGACCGTGACCCCTTATTCCTCAGGGCATTTTGTAGTTTCCAAAGCTCTTTCACACCCATCACCCCATCTGATTTTCACAACAATCCTGTGAGTAGGCAGTAGCGGGGATTATTACGCAGAGGGGAAAACCGAGACTCAGAAAGTTAGGGTGATCTGCCTTAGGCGACGAAGGAAATTAGCAGAAGAACCAGGCTGAGACCTCAGGTCTTCCGACACCCTGGCCAGGCCTCTCCCCCACGCCAGACGGCTGCAGGGACGCTGCAAGAGAGCTTGCGGTGACTCTCCTCAGTAACTTCTCATGCCATGTGTTTGTGGGTTTTTTTGTTTGTTGGTTTGCTTTCAGGCTGAATTTTCTGATTTTTCTTGTGTAAAGGCACCATGTGGCAGCCACCCCCGGATACTGCAGTGTGGGTCCGTGTGTTCCCAATAGGGAGACCGGGGGACAGTCTCTCTCTAGAGGTCAGCACTGCAGGTCTTGGACGTGGCATCAAAGGTGGCCTTGGCAAAGCTGGTATAACAGCAAACGCCTACCAGCAACAGGCACTTCTTGGGCACTGGGCTGAGACAATGCGAGGCGGCCGGCAAGAGGCACCTTAGCACAGGGCTCCAGCATCATGTCACCACACAGGGTACCAAGTGGGGCTCACTGTTTCGCCACACCAGGGTGATGGCGAGCATGGCAGATGACAGTGGGTACCTCCATGGGCCACTCAACACCCAGGCTGACATTATCTCTGTAGTCTCCGGTGGTGACGATTGCCTTGAACCGGGTCCACTGGCCAGTGTAGGTCTGCTCTTGCACGAGCACGGTCTTTGGAACCTCGTCCTTCAGGGAACAGGTCCTTGGGAAAAAGGCAAGTATCTCAAACTCCTTGAAGGACAGGGAGAAGAGATAGATCTTCAGGGATTCGATCTTCATGTCCTTGATCTAGCAACTTGGCTGGTGATGGAGACCCACCCCTTGTCCTAGATTTGCCTCCACAAGCTCCAGAGCCTGAGCCTTGGTGCTAAACACAGCCAAGCCCCCGGCCACAGCCGTGCCGCCAGTGCCTCCCAGGAGCCTCCGCAGTCCCCCGCTTCCAGGACCCCTGCGTCCTCTGGGCCTCCTGTAGCACTGGCATCATCGGAGAGCTATTTGTGCACTTTCTTATCATGAAACTGCCGTGCTTGAAATTAATTCTGTGAGCCCACTCCCCTGAGAAGCTCCCCCAGCCCCTGAGAGCACCTGGAGGGCAGGGGATTGGACATCCGCGTCATTAGGTGCTGGGGAGGTTCATCAGCTTTGTTTGCCATCCCATTTGGCAAATGAGCCAGAAACCTGAGCATCGCTGAGTGCGTTGGAGGTGAGGGCTTTCAGAACAGGGGCGGAAGTGACTCGAGAGGGCCTCGCAAGGGTGAGGAAGGAGGTAGATTGTGTCCTTGGAAAATGACACCTGCCAGGCAAAGCTGCGTGTCCACTGGAGGCCAGGTCTAGAGATCAGACCAAAACACAAGAGGGAGACCCCAAGTTTCCCCCAACCATAGGCCAGATTCTGATGCTTTTCCATGTCACGAGTCAGACGGGACCAAGAGAAACGATGTGGGCTGGGAACGAGCGCTTCTGGGCTGTGGTCCTGTGGAGGTGCAGGAGGCATCTGAAGGGTCGGTCCTAGAAGGCTGCAGCTGCTTCCAGCAGGATCTGGGTGTGACCGTGAGGTCCAAGGTGGCTGGAGATGACCACTGAGCCCACACCCAGAAAACCAAGGCATGGTGGTGACGGTTGCTGAGAGGAGTTGGCCCAGAAACTCACAGAGCTTCCATTTTCTTTTAGTGAGGAGAGGGGAGTGAGTGGGTCATCGGATTCCTTCCATCTGGAAGCAGGGAAGGTAATTTTGTCCAGTCTGAGTGTGGCGAGTGAGAGGGAGACCCGGAAGGCTTAGAGACAAGAGTTGGCCTTGCCGGGGGTCTTGCCCACCCCAGAACTCCTCCTTCCTTGCCTTAGGGGACCCTGATGAAATGTCATAGTGACCTTTACTCCGCCCTGGAGGTAATCTTGGCTCCTGAAAGCCAGCAACAGCTTCCCCAACCCCAGCTCAAGAATCATTCTTTTTTCCATTCTTGGGATACTTCGCTTAGTAGAATGCGTTCCAACCCTATCCAGGAGTATACAAGAGGTGCTATATCACCATTGTTTCTTAAAGCTGAATAGTACTCCATGTCGGGTAGGGAGGGAGGGGGAAGGGGGAGGGGCGAGGGGGAGGAGGGGACGGATATGTGCATACACAAAGGGTGCAATGCGCACCCTCCGAGAGATGGACATGCTTGGGACTGGGACTTGGGGGGAAGGGGGGCAAGGGCATCATACGTAACCTAAACACCTGTACCCCTATAAACAACAAACAATAAAAAAAAAAAAAAAAAAAAGAATCATTCTTTTCCGAGAGAATTCTAGTGCCTCGGGGCCCTGCTTCCTCCCCTGGCTGCTCCGAGGGGAGGGGAACAGCTGGGCGAGTTTCTAGGAAGGAGGCTGCTTGGGCCAGGTAGCACGTCAGGCTGAGGAAACCTCTCACTTTAGACCTGAGAGGGTTGACATTGGTTTTATTTCTCATTTTGGTCGCAGTAGGTTTCTCAACCAAGACGGAGGCACTCCGTCTACAATGAGAAGCTACAATGACACAGCCTCCTGTGACACTTCTTTTTCATTTGGTTTCCAAATGTGTGAAATTCGGTACATTTCCTCTTTTCCCAGAAGAGCTTTAATTCTGTGAAGGAGCAGCGTGGGCTCTGTCAGGACCACCCCTCCCCAGCTCCCCGTCTTCTCTCCAGAGGAAAAGGTGGACAGGTGGGGAGCGCTGGAGGGTGAGGGAAAGAGCGGGGCCAGGTGGACACATGAGTCTGCTCCCCGGGCCCAGGAGCCAAGGCCAAGAGGACCCAGGATCCCCTGTCGGACGCTGAGATCCACCGAACATGTTGAGGGAAGCAGGGGAGGAGGAGATGGGCCAGAGCAAGGAGCCCCGTCCACATCATTGCAGCTGTGTATACAGAGGGGACTTTCAGAAACCCTCCGCCTGGACTAACTAGCCCTGTCCCTGGACAGGCTCAGGGGCACGTGCCAGCCGGGTAGGCCAACCGCAGCGACAAACAGCCCAGATCTCCACTGCTTAGCACTTCAGTCCTGCAGAGGTCCACAGGAGGCTCTGCTCCACACACTCATTCAGGGGCCCAGGCTCCTGCCATCTTGTGGTTCCACCGTCCCCGGGGCCCTGGCGTTCTCCACCAGATCCTCTGTGTCCAGTAAGGTAGATGGAGGAAGAGAGGGTGAAGAAGATTCTGGGAGAGGATCTGCGGGCTAAGCCTGGAAGTGACCTATGTCACTTTTTTCCACATTGCATTGGCCACAAAACATCAAGGGAAAGTGAGAAGTGTGGTCCCAGCATTTTATGGGTTGAATTGTGCCCTCCCAAAAAAAGATATCTTGAAGTCTTAACTCCCAGTACCTTAGCATGTGATCTTGGTTGGGAATATGGTCTTTGCAGAGATAACTGTGAAGATGAGATCATCAGGTGAGCCTAATCTAAGATTACTGGCATTCTTTATTTTTCCTTTATTTTCTTCTTGTCACTGATGAAGCTCATAGCATTCTTTATATAAAATGGAAATTCGGACACAGAGAACCATGCACAGTGGGAAAATACGTGAAGTCACACGGAAAACACCACCTACAAGCCAAGGAATGCCCGAGGCTATCAGAAGCTACCAGAAAGGCATGCGGCTTCTCCCTCATGGTTCTCAGAAGAAACCAAACCTGCCATCCCTCAGACTTCTGGCCTCCGGAACCGTGAGACAATAAATTTCTGTTGTTTAAGCCACCCAGTTGGTGGTACTTTGCGATGGCTGCCTAGGAAACTAAAATACGCTGTGCGCCCAGGTTTAGGGCACAGCCAGCCCGCTCCGCTGTACGGTCTTCTTGTCAGAAGGAAGAGAACAGACGGCCCCTGGGGCAGCACCTACCGTCCTCGCTGGTTCTACAGCTCCTGCTGACCCCTCTCCCCGTGACCCTCCCTCCCCTTCTCTCCCCTTGTCCCCACTCCTGCCACTAGTCCTCCCCAGGGGGGACTGAGAGAGCCCTGGTCACTCCTGGCTGGAGTCCCATGTGGAGGAGAGAGAGGGACTTTGCTGTTCTTACCTCAGTTCTTTCTTCTCCTTGGTCCAGAGTTGTACAAACCCTGCCAGCACCTTCCCAAGTGACCTCAAGCAAATCCTGTCTCGTGAGATTCGGTTTCCGTCCCAGTCAAGTGAATGTGATCCCACTGACTTCCCTCTCGACAGAGGAGCCCGTTGTGAAAGCCATGCTGTAGCACTCCGGAAACGCAGCGCCGCATCCGCCAAGAGAGCAATGATCACCGCAGCTCAAGAGGCTGCAAATCCTCCGCAGCAGACGGCGGGAGCCAGCCCGGGCCCAGCACCTGGGAACCACGGCTGGGTGGGGAACGGGGGCAGCAACAGTGCACCGCACGGCACGGGGGAGCGGCCCTCGGTCCGGCAAGCCTCTTCCCTTCTAGACCTGAGGGATCTGGCTGGAGCCACCCGGGCCAGGAAGGGACGTGCTGGGCCTTAGCAGCTGTGCCTGCCGCATGCTGAGAACTAGCACTGCTGGTGCCCGACAGCAGGGAAGATGGAGGACGCGGGGAATACTAGGCGCGTTAACGCTGCCATTTACTGAGGCCTTGTTGGTGCCAGCTTCTGGGAAGGTGCTGTTTCTGGTCATCAAACCATTTGCAAGGTGGCAGGCTGTGGAGTCATTGTGTGTGTGTGGGGGGGGGGGGGGGGGGGTGCTTTGCATCCGGGCTCTCTTGGGCTATCTCAAGCCATCTTGGGCTAGTTACTTAACTGCTCTGGGCATCAGCATCCTCATTTGCAAAACTGGGATAAAAATGACCCCACTCCACAACCCAGGGTTGCTGCCGGGAGCTCCAGGTCAGGGGGCAGAGGGCAAGGTCTGAGAAGAGAAGCAGGAGGCAGAGAAGTGGAGACCTTGCCCACAGGGGCATCCTCCCAGGACACTTCTTCACCCTGGGACATACGGGCAGCCAGGTCCTCTTGGCGGAAGGCAGATTCCTGGGCCCAATGCTGAGGCCTCTGCCTCCTCCTGGCAGCAGATCTTCACACTCTGGTGATGGCCAGGCTGAGGGTGACGGTGAGCATTAGATGAAATAACACGCGCAGCTCCTAGAACAGTGCCTGTCTTGAGGCCAGTGCTTGTAAATGTTGGCCTTTATTATTGTACCTGTTTTAAAGATTATGAAGCCAAGGCTTAACAACAGTAGGATACCCACCCAGTAAGTGACGGAGATGGATTTGAATCCAGGACTGTGAGACTCCAAGCTCTGTGTGTAGGTATGTGTGTGCATGTGTGTTTACGTTAGGCTAGAAGATGCTGGCTCTTCCTCCATCTCATCACTCAGAACACTGATGTGGTCTTTAACCTTGGAAAGTAAATGAGTTTCTTAGGGACATGGGGCTTGGAAAGAAATATGAACTACGTGAGCGAGAGACACCCATCTTTTCTAGCAATTCCCTCTCCCCCCTCCACTCCCTCTCGTTCTCCTCTCTCTCCTGCCTCCCCCCAAGTGAAAGATCTGTCCTGTCCACTGGCCACGTCTCTGCGAAGGACAGGATTTCCGAGAAGGCGGGGTGTCCTGCTGTTGGGTCAGCCTCCGCAGGGGAGGCCTTGCAGCGTCTTTGCTTCAGGTGCAAACATGAGCCGTTTCCATTTCTGAAGACAATCTGATGACCAGCTTTTCTTAGTGGAAGCTGACGGTACCCTACCCTAGTGGCAGGCCCCAGAGCTCTGGGCTGCCGAGGAAGGAGCCCCTGGGAGGTGCTCCCGAGACAGGCGGGTAGAGCTGGAGCCCGCATCCTCCGTGCCGCCACAAATCCAGCTGCGTAGGGAGCTTCTGCACCAGCTGTGGGGGCAGGCGGACCTGGGGTGAGTGCCAAGGCTGCTCTTGTGAGCAAATTACTTTCCATCCATGAACCTCGGTTTCCTCATCTGTAAAATGGGCATGAAAGCACTTGGCCATAATACTGGATGAGATCAGTGTACACCAAGGATTCAGCAGCTGCTGGTCAGAGTGGAGGCTCGGTAAGTAGCAGCTATTGCTTTCCTTTTCAGGGTTATTATTAACGGTTCAGCAAACGGTGTTCCATCCGTTCAAATCTCTGTTCTTAGGGAGCTTGTGCTTTCCACTGCTCTAAAGAGCTTCAGCAAGGGGCCTGATAGCAGTGTGGGGACCAGAGAAAACTGTATTCCCGAGTCCACACTCTGCCCCAGCATCAGAGCAAACACAGAGGCTTCTGGACCCCTAGATGTTAAAAAGGGAGAATGGCCCCGTGGTCCCTAGATACCCTCATCTGCCCACTGTCTTCGGCAGGGCTCTCCCAGGAGCAGACCGTAAGATGAGGATTTAAGAACTAATAGTTTGTTCGTATTTGGGATCTGGCCCCAGGAAACACCAGTCCCACGTTGTTGGAAAGTGAGACATGCAGGAAGGAAAGCCCACACTGGGTGCATGATTGAGCAGGGGACCTCGGAGGCAGCAGGGGATCCATCGCACTGGGGACCTCCAGAAGACTGCGGCACATACCTCTGAGCTGTCCCATCCAAGGGACAAAAAGCTGGGGTATTTGTCCATCCACTCCTGTCCCCATGGCTGACAGCTGCTCCTAGGGGTTCCTGCTCTGCACTTGCTGGACACAAAAAAGCTCCTCCCAGTCGGAGAAAACCCCCTGGCAGAGAGAAAGTGGTCTTTTAAGTGCTGAGGGTGGGACTTCAACAGCCTCTGCTTATCACAACTGTAACACAAATGACTCAAATGAGTACTTGTTTATCGCGTCCCTCCGGCATTAGAGCACAGTCTCTCTGAAGGTAGGGACACCATCACCAATTGTATCCCCAGGACCTGGCTTAGTGTCTGGCACATGGCAGGTGTTCAATAGGTTTTTGTTAAATAAATGTAACCCGGAAGCTGATAAATTCATGGTAAAGACCTCAGTCCTGTCTGAAAACCTTCTCTATCTCCTCTTCCTCTCTCGTCTCCCCATGTCAACCCTGATGCAGCAGAGCCTGACAATTGTTTCTCAGTATCTTTCTTATTTATTTTATTTTTTTGCCTTCTAGAGTATAAAAGGCCCAGTATTTAACCTTGCCCATGACTGCCTGGACTGAAGGTGACTTTTCCCAGCCTCCCGTGCACCTAGGAGTGCCCATGTGACTGAGTTCTGACCAACGGGTGTGGAATTGATGTTGATGGCTGCCGCTTTCAGCATGTGCCCTCGTGGGGGGAGGTGCACTCATCTTCCCTTTCCTCCTTCTTACTGGCTGGAATTGGGATGTCATGGCTGGAGTGGGAGCAGCCACCTTGGAGCAATAGGTGGAAGCCCTGGAGCAGAGAATGGTGGGAGCTGGGAGACCCAGGTACTCCGGTGATCAGGGAGCAGCCGCTCCAACGCTGGGCTGAACCTCTGGCCTTGCTTTACATGAGAGAGCCCTTGGTTATGCTGTTGTTATTTGGGGTGGGATTTTCTGTCCCTCGAAGCTGATCAACCTAATCCTAGGTGACACATAGAAGGTGCCTGTCAGACTGACCTCTGGGCAGGGAAGGGAATAAATGACTGTCAGGCGGTGGAAGTGGAGCCGGCTGGAGGGGGCTCTCCTGCTGTCTGGAGCCTGTGGCCTCCCCACTGGCTGTCTCCCTCCCTGGGCTCCGACAGGTTCAGCCCCTCTCAGGACACTGAGAAGGTCTGTTCTCTCACGCAGGAGCAGCTGCTCTCACAAAATCCCTTTCCTTGGATCGTCCAGACCTGCCGCACGGCAGGTCCAGGGCTGGCTGCCACTGTGACCCACACGTCCTAACAGTGGCATCAGGGTTCTTTGGACGGGGATCCTCTTTTCCCAGCCCCAAGAGCATTAAGGAGGATACAGGCAGTGCCCTCTTGGCACTCCCTTCCCGCCTGCTGGGTGTACGAGGGGAACCCGAGAGCGGGCACGTCCTCCTGCCCTGACTGTGGGGTGGGGTGGAAACAGAGGCAGGTGCAATGGAGTCTCGGCCGAGCAGGGAGACAGAGACACAGGAGGCGCAGAGAACAGCCACGCGTTGTAGAGAGGAGGTTGGGGCTCCAGGGCGCGGGGAGGGCGGCGTCATCCCTCCCTGCCTCCAAGCCCCGAAGTTCCCAGATGGCGGGGAACCTTGAACCCTTCCGACAGTCCCGGCTGTGTTGCCCCCCAGCCCCAACCCTGACTCGTCAGGGCCTGCCTTCAGGACGGAGCCCGAGCATGCGAGGACTTGCGGAGGGTGACTCTGCTGCGTGGATCTTGCCTACTGGTCTCCTCGCCGGAGACGCCCTTTCCAGGGGCCGTGGGACCTCGGACAGGTCCCGTCCGCTCCCCGGGCCTCGGTTTCCTGGGGTCACCCTGCGCGGGCGGGCGGAGGGCGGCTCGGCTCTCCCGAGCCAGGGGACCTGGCAGGAGGCGGGCCGCGTGTCGCCCCAGGCTGCTGGTGGCTCCTGCGCCTCCCGATCCCGAGCCGCGCTGGCGCGGGGCGCAGTGCCCGGGACCGCCCTGCCCGAGCCCGCCGAGGGGCGCTGCCGGCTGGGACGGAGACGCGGACCCCGCCCGGCCTCTCTCGCGGGCGGCCCGTGTCGGCTCCTCCCCGCCCCCGCCGGGCCAGTCGCTGGCGGTCCGCAGGTGGCAGCGGCGGCCCGCGCCGAGCGCGCCATGGCCCGCGCCCCCGGCCCGCTGCGCCTGGCGCTGCTGCTGCTCGGGGCGCTGGGCAGGGCCGGCCCCCGCCCCCAGGTGAGACGGGCCGGCGGGGGAGGCGGGGTCCGGGCGGGCCGAGACTTGAGCGAAACTCCGCGGCCGCGGGCGGGGGGCTGCAAGCCTTGGGGAGCAGGGGCTGGAGAGCTGGGTGTCCCCGGGCCGGGAGGCCGAGGTGGCGGCTTGGACCGCGGAGGACTCCCGCGACCCTGGCGAGGCGCCCACTTCCCCGCCGCGCTGACCGCTTTGCCGGGCACCGGCTGGCCCTGTCCCTCCTCGCCACTTCCCGAGTCCTTCTCCTCCTGAACCCCTGACGGCGGCCTCGGGGCAGCCCGGCGTCCCCCCTTCTCCCCGGACTTCCCCCACCCGCACTATGCCCGACCCCTCTCCCGCGGTGCCTCCCCCACGACCGCCCGCCCAAAGACCCCAGGAAGGCTCTGGAAGCGCTGAGAGGGCCAGGGCGTGGAGACCCGGCTCCTTACCCCTCCTCACCAACCTGGGGACCCTGCAGTGGCAGCTCGTCCTTCCCGGTGACCGGTGACCTCCCAGATGGAACCTGAGCCCCCGACCCCAGCCCCTGCGGCAAACACGCAGGAGGCTCTGTGCTTTTCTGGAAGCAGCCAGCCCCCTCACACACCGCTGACCTCCCGTTCGGACCCCTAGACTGACAAGTGGCACCAGAACGCATTCTGGGACACACAGGAACACCCTGGCCTCCTTGGTGCCACCAGAGAGCAGGCTACAAGTGGGCCCCTGCAGCCCCTCCCTCCTGTTCTCCTGCCTTTCCTGCCCCAGGATCTTGAGCTGGCCACCGTGGTCAGTTGCTTTGGGAGAGGGGAGTTGTCCAAAGATGCTGGGACATGCTTGAGCAGGGAACTGGCTCGGGTGCCCTGTCCTGGTCAGGACACAGTCTCTTCCCATCCCCTCCCCACTCCTAACCCCGGTCATACAGAACTGAAGTCTTCAGGGAGTGGCCAGTATAGGCCTAGATATTTGTCCCAGAACAGGTGAGAGGCAGGATGAGGGCCCATGGCCTTGGTGAGGGCAGACTCCACCCTGTCTGAGAATCCAGATGTGGACAGATGTGCCTCTCAGCTAGGGAGTCAGCACATTTTCTGCCCCCAAATTGTTTTGCAGACTCATCCTCTCCCAGCGCCTGTTCCCAGCCCAGCTGCTGTCCCAAGCCCCAGGAGACACCCTCCCCCCTGCTATGGCCCCTTCCCCATAAGGCTTTATCTTTTCTGGTGTAGTTGGGATCTTTGGGGGGACAGGGGTGGGGGCAGGACCACAGACCCGTTACAAGTTCTTGCTCGTCTTTACCTCTTCTTATGGGCTGGCTGTGGGATGCTCTGCCTCCTGGTCCCATCCCGCCCCAGACCAGGTTTGTAGCTCTGGTTGGGATTAAGGGAAGAAAGCAAAAGGAAGACGAAACTTCTGCGGGAAGTCCCTGTTCCCAGTTGGTGTCAGGACCTTGAACCTGCCCTTTCCTCTGATCCCCTCTCATCCCTCAGCCCCAGGCCTCGGACAGAGGCTGAGTGTCCTGCGGCCACAACAGGACTGGGGCTGCAGAGAAGGACAGGAGGAGACAGGCCCTGAGCAGAGAGGGTGGAGCCCTGAGGGGATGCTCCTCTTGCGGGGCACTGAGCATCCCTGGGAGCTTTGAGGACAGACTGCAGTAATTACGACACAACCTCATACATGCCTGTGACACTCTAAAAAATGGTCAGTTTTGAATTTTATTTTCTGTCCATGAGGACAGCAAGATTGGTGTTGCTGATGGGGACATGGAAGCTTGGAAGAGGGCTCCCGGTGTGAAGTGGCCCAGCAGTTCAGGGGCAGGGAGGAGCAGGGGCTGGACTGTCTGCCTGAACCTCCCACTCAGGTGGGACTGGAGGGGGAGCTGAGAGTGGGTGGCACAGGGCGAGTCTTGGGAGGCTGGAGGCAGGCGGCCTCCCTGCAGGGAGGGATGGCAGAACTGACTTCTGAACTAGGTGGCCTAGGCCACTCCTTCACTGTGGCCGGGAAGTCCACTCCCTTCCCCTGTTTCTTACCGCCCCCAGGCCCCAGGAGGGAGCTGGTCTACTGAGGAGACAGGCAGGCCTTTGACACCCAAGGTTAAAACCAGATGAAACTGGGTTCAAATATCAGGTCTGCTATTAGCTGGTGATCTTAGGTAGGACACTTGTCATTCCGAATCTCAGTTTCCTCGTCTGTGAACAGGGATCATGAGCTCGAACATAGGGTTATGGAGAGGATTGCGACACTGATGCCCTGAAATAGCAGCTTTATTCTCTGGGGTAACCTGACCCATTTGTCCTTGGGTGTCTGGAAAATCTGGAAGTGTTCCCCAGGACTGCAAGGTGGGCCCTGGAGAGGGGCCGTCAGAGTCCCTTGGGCTCTAGCGAATGGCACTGGGGTCCAGCGCTGCGCCTCAGTCAGTGTGGACCTTGTTCTGAGCTGGGCACCCTCTGGACATGGACCCAGGGTCGGGGCCAGGGCAGGAGCGACCAGGAAACCACATCCTGCCCTCGAATGCCTTGCACTGAGAAAAAACAGGCCCTTCCTGAGCCGCAGCCTGGCCCTGGGCAAATTCCTGTGTGTGTGTGTGTGTGTGTGTGTGTGTGTGTGTGTGTGTGACACAGAGACACAGAGATAGAGACAGGTAGAGACAGATGGGGAGAAGGCCGTATGCTGTCTGAGCCCCCGTTTCTCCGTGTCCAGGTACGTGACCCTGTGCGTGACAGTGTGCTTGTGTGGCAATGAGTCCCTGCGTGTGCAGCAACGTCTCAGCGCGTAGTTGCATGTGTGACAGTGTGTATGTGTTTGTGACCCTGTGTGTGACACTGTGTCTACAGGGGTCTCTGCGTGTGCGTGTGACGGTGCGGGTTAAGTGCATCAGCCAAGGGGTGTGAGCGTGTGCGTGAGCCTGGCAGCTGTGAGCCACCATGTGTGTGGGAGAGACTCCGTGTCAGGAATGCGCCGCATGGTGTGTGCGATGCTGGGGGTGACAGTGTATCCACGTGAGCTGTCTCGTGCCTGTGAGAATGTACGTGCAGTTTTCTTTTTTTAAAAAATCTTCATTTTTATTGTTTTTTAATAGCATTACTACCACACTGGATGTGTGTGAGTTCGCATCGCCCTGCCCCTCTGTTCAGGTATCTAAAGCCCTTAAGGGGAAAAAGTGGGGTTGAAGAGACAGCCCCATCCTGCAGGTGACGGAAGGCACGACGTGGGCTCTGGGAGGTGACAGAAGGGAGGCTGGATCCCGGGACCTGGACCTGGCCGGGGGAGCCCTGTGTGTGGAGCCCTCCTTCCCCCTCCTGAGGGGCTGTCCCCACTGCCCCCGCCGTGGCTGCCTGGAGAGGCTGGGATCTCTGTCTTCCTTCCCCTCCACCAAAACAGTCTCCAGAAAAGGAAAGAATCTGACACACTTATCCACACTGAGAAACAGGGGGGCCTTTTCAGCTTGGCTGCCAGTCTTTGGAGAGGGAGTTCCTTCCTGGGGCATTGCAAAGCCCATCCCCTCGGGAGCTCCCACCCTGTCTCCGTCCTCCTCTGCTCTCCTTCCTCCAACAGTGCCCACCTGCACAGTGCTGAACGGTCAGAAAGATTTTCACCTACTTTATCTGGTTGGGTCTGTGCAGTAACTCTTTGAGAAGAATGATATGCCCATTTCACAGATGAGGAAACTGAGGCCTCAAAAGATGAAATGTGTCCCATCAGTCCCACACTGACAGATAAGTCCTTGGATTTAAACCAAGGACTTGTGACTCTCTGTCCAGTGCTCTTTTCTGCAGACCACACCACTCCCTCCTAATGTCCTCTTTTCTCATTTCTTACTTCCTCTGCAAACTCCTGAATCTGAGGGATGCCCCTTCTCTGTAACCTCCAACCTGGGCCTTGTCCCCACTTGCCTTCATCTGCCTCGGAGAGATCCTATGAAGCCTGGCAGGTTCTGGTCCTAAAATCTGCCAACCTGCCCTTACCACATCCCCCCACCTGCTCTGCTGCCCTGTGCGGGGCAGGCACATTGGCACTGTGTGCTCCCCACTGCCCAGCACAGCTTTGCTTCACTGAGCTTGGAGCAGGGACTCCCATGGTGGGAGAATGGAATGGGGGCTGCTGGGCAGGGCCTCGCCCCTCCTCACAGGGCCTGGGGTGCCACGCCTCCCCCGACTTTGCTTTGCCATTGGCTGTGGCTCCTGCTGGAAGATGTCACAAATTGAGCAGACTGATCGGTCCTTGGGCATGAAAGTATATTGTTTTCTCCTTCTGAGAGTTTGTCGATCCTAGAAGTGAGGGAGGGTGGGGCCCAGGAAGCCACTCTGAGCACAGCTGCCACTGACTGAGCACTTGCCATGTGCCAGGGGCCGTCCTGAGCGTTCGCCCGATCCTCACTGCAACCCTGTGAGAACCGTGATCATTCCCACTGGCACGTGTGCAAGTCGGGGCCAACAGCTGACACTCTCGACACGGTCGCAAAACTAACTTATGGGTGAGCCAGAGCCTGGAGCTAAGGCTGTTCACCGCCCCCTGTGTTACCTGGGCCCTGTGGCGCTGGGTGGCCCTACCCCCCCAACCCCGCACGCCCACCCCCGCCCCCTGTCATTTTCCCAGCCTTGGCCCACAGCGGAGCCTCGCATCTGTCCCGGGTCCTGCAACTTCTCTTCCTGCCCCAGAAAATCCTCCTGAACACAGTCTGCGGCTGTCCTCTGCTCACTGCTGAAACGCCGGGCTTCTCCTGGCTAGCCCGCCTCCCCCAGCCCTGCCGCAACCCCCACCCTACAGTCCTGGTGTTCTGGATCTCGGAGCCTGCAGGCGCCCTCCCCATCCACTCCCTGAGCACCTCCCCCTCCTCCTCCTCTGCTCTGTCACTTGTCCTGCAAAGCATTTGACCCCCACTCCCAAGTAGCCTGAGGACTGTCTCCAGCCAGGGCTCTGTCCATCATCTCCGTATTCCCTGTGTTCCCCTCCACCCATGGCCACCCGGAACCTGAGGCACTATGGCTTCCGTGAACACCAGCTGTGGGAGAGGACAGCGGTCTGGGTGATCTGTGCCGCGTGTGCCTGCAGGGGCAGGCTGAGGGCTCGCGGTGTGCGGAGACCCTCAGCTGGTGCCCCCTAACTAAGGGGGGACAGGGCGATGTCCTCGGGGACCCCAGTCTGAAGGTAGTTTCATGCCCATAGCTCTGTTCAGAGTAGGTGACAATACTGCCTGTTCGAAGCTCCCTGGGACACAGTGCGTGTGGCCAGGTTGGACTTCCTCAACCCCTGCCCCCACTGGGGGACTGCTGGCTTCCACAGGCTTCTTTGTCCTCACTCCCTGCCCCAGACACGCCTTCTGCCCCAGTTCCCAGCAGTGACCCTGCTTGTTCTAGAAACAGAAATCGAGGGGATTTCTCCCTGTCCTTCTACATTCAGGGCCCTGGAGGGAGACACAGGAGGGAGAAGGGGGTGGGAGGTGGGGTTGACCCACCAGGACTTGCTCCGGTGAAAACCATGCCACCCTCTCGGTTGCGGCTAAAAATCAGGACACCGACACCGCCTTTGCTGTTGTTGTGTTTGATTTCCTGGGTTCTTTTCCGCCAAACAAATACACTTGACCTTTGCCCTCAGAAAAGCTCTGTCCTTCAGGGTAGCGTCACCTGCAGCCCCAGCACACTCCTTCCGAGGAGGTCGCTGGGTTCAGAGCGAGCTCGGCCCCCTCTCCGGGGCGTCCTCTCTGGGGCATAGGCACGTGGTGCCCCGAGTCTTCGTGGGGAGGCGTCTTATAACGCAGCGTGGACCAGGGCAGGGTTGCCCAGAAACCAGGCCCAGCAAGGCCTGGCGCGCGGCAAGTCGAGGGTGGGAGCTTCTGAAAAGAAGCTGTCTCAGTTTCAGCACACGTGTACGTTTTCATGATTTCAGAAAGTGAAATTTTGTTTTAAATTATGTATAGGTCCTAAATTTTATACCCGGGGCTCTCTGGTCATTGCAGCCTCTAAATGAGGAATATTTATAATCCTTAAGGCTGTTCAGGAAAAAAGATAGAAATAGAAAGAACCACAGTCCCAAGACATAGCTGAAGGAAGTACCCAAAAGTGTTCGGAAGGAACCGTTCTCAGTGGGGTCCGTGTGCTCAAAGGCCGTTCGGGTCACCTTACCTGAAAGTCCAGGTTCATGTCTTCCTGCCCACAGGTAGGGGAGCCCCTCCCACTGCAGGTGTGACTTCACTGTTCTGGAACCTTTCTGACCCGCTAGCCCCAAGTCCTCAGGACTCCTCCTCCTGGTTGGGAGCCGGGTGGAATGTTTGCTCTGGGCAGTCGTGCTAGAGGAGAACGCTGGGGGTCGTGTTGCCCTCCTCCGTGAATGAGAGCATTTCGCAGGAGGAACGCGAATGCTGGACATTCCCGCCCTGAAGGCCACCTCCCCATCCCCCAACAGTCCGTCACAGTCACTGTTCCGGGCCGGCTGTAGCTCTGCTTCCTGGGGTGCCGTGTGCCTTGAGTCCCTCTCCCACTCTGGCCTGTGTGTCCCCTTCTAGAAGTGTTGCAAGTGCAACAGGCAGGCTGACCAGGCGAGGGAGGAGGCGGCCCGGGCAACAGCGAAGCCCGGGGCCCTCAGGAAGTCCCCCTCCTCTCCTCGGCGAGGTCACAGGGGACCAGGAAGGGGACACACACTCTCCTCTCCTCGGCACACACCAGCAAGAAGATCAGTTCGGCAGACACTTTCCCGGTGTTCATTATGCATGGAGTTTGGGACTCTGAGGTGCCCTGGACACCAAGAAACCAAGAGTAGGGGGCGAGGGGACAGGAGAGGGGCTGGTCGGACCCACAGGTCCCCCATCTGTGCCCTCCCCCCAGGGTGCCACTGTGTCCCTCTCAGAGACGGTGCAGAAATGGCGGGAATACCGACGCCAGTGCCAGCGCTTCCTGACCGAGTCCCCGTCTCCGGCCGCAGGTGAGTCCCGGTGGGGCCCTCAGCCTCAGTGCTCCCCACCCAACCAACCCCCAGAGGGCTTTGATGGCCCCCAAGTCCACGGTTGGCATCATGTGCCTCTCTAGGACACCACACCTGGCTTCTGCCTCTGTCCCGTGGTCCCAGCTGTTCCCTACAAATGCCTTCCTGCCTCCATCCGCCTACCAAAAATTTTCAGGTTCCTCAAACCCAACTCGAGCACCTCCTCCTCCAGAAGACCTTCCATCTCCTGGCTCCTTGGGGCTGCTGCCCCACTGGCCTCGCCGTCTCGTCTGTCCCCACCCACCTCCAGCTCCCGCCACCCAGGGCAGGCCCCGGCCTTTCCAGTTCACGTCCTCAGAGCCACGGCCTGCACGTGGACTGAGGGCCTGACAAACACGTTTATAGGAATAAATGTTCCAGAGCACTTTTGGGGTGGTTTAAAGAGCACAGGGTTGGAGCCAGGTGGACCTGGGTTTGAATCCTGACTCTGCAATAATAGCACAGTGACCTGAGGAAGGTTATCTTGGCCTTGTGAGCAACTGCTGCCCTCTGATCTGTGAGCGTCATTTAAAAATGGGCCTGTAGGCATTGTTTATTGAGCACTTACTCTGTGTAGCTGTCTGTGTAACGGGCAGTCCTTATCTCCACAAAGCCCTGAGGCAGCAGTCCCCAACCTTTTGGCCCCAGTTTCGTGATGGAAGACAGTTTTTCGGGGACGAGGTGGGGGCGGGAAGGGGGAAGGCAGAGCTCGGGGGCTGGTGCGAGCGATGGGGAGCTGCCGTACCTCCTGCTGTGTGCGCCCCTCTTCCCAAGTTTCATGGAGGACAAATCGGGGCGGGGGACAGCAGAGCTCTGTGACCCGGTCCCTACGAGGCCATGGAGCCGGGGTTGGGGACCACAGCCCTCCAGGGCAGGAAATACCCCATTTTACAGATGAGAAAACAAAGACATTAAGTTACTTGCTCAAGGTCGTCCCACTGGTAAGTGGCCAGAGTCCTTCCTTAGCTCCTGCTGGGCGGGGAGAGCCCCCGGTGCACAGTCAGTGCTCAGCGGGGGTCGGCGGAGTGCAGCCCCTGGGTGCGGGGGAGGGGAAGGCGTGCCAGGCACTGGCAGGGCTTCAGAGACTGTCCCCTGCCCCTAGGCCTGTTCTGCAACCGGACCTTCGATGACTACGCCTGCTGGCCCGACGGGCCACCAGGCTCCTTTGTGAACGTCAGCTGCCCCTGGTACCTGCCTTGGGCCAGCAGTGGTGAGAACCCCCACCTTCCCTTGTATCCAGGAGGCCAGGCCAGGGTGGGGGCACTGTTTCCTTTCCTTTGAGACACAGCCCTCCCCTCCTTGGGATGTCTTTAGGCCTCGTAGTGAGTTGTCTGCCTGCTTCCATTGGGGCAGGGCGGGCGGTGGGCAGTGATTGGCGGTGACAGGTAGCAGGATGGCCTCAGGTGCAACCTGGGCCTGGACCTGAGGCCTGTGCTGGCCAGTGTGGGGGGAGGAGGAAGCGTGTGTCTGACTTAAGAGAGAAATGTGAGCCCCTCTGATCTAGTAGTCAGGAAAGAGGCCAGGTGGGAACAGATCCCGGGGTGGAGGTTGGTACCCAGGGCGTCATTGCTCCGATGTGCGTGAGCGTGTACGTACGTATGATGCGTGTGTGCCGCCGGACCTTCCCTGCCAGGGCATCTCCTGACCTTTTAGGAGCTCACCAGGAGCAGGGACCAGGGTGTGGGTGGGCTGGCCAGATGCCCCACCCTCAGGACCCCCCAGCTTACTCCTGCCTACAGGGGAAAGGTGTGACCAGGTAGGTGGAGGGTCACTGGGGCATAGAGACCTGCAGAGACTGCAGGGGACCCCTGACTGGGGGGTAGATGATGTGCCCCCACAGCTATCCCAGCACCCCCTGCTGAGCCCAGGCCAAGCCAGGCACCGCGGGGGCTGATAGGAGAGGAGCCCTTGCAGCAAGGAGCCCGTGGTCTCCGTAAGGGGAGAAAAGACATTTCTTAGAATAATAATAGCTGATGTTTATTGAGCACCTACTGTGCGTCAAGTCCTGCCCTAAAAGCAGGGTGTTCACTGAATTTTTACAACTAGCCTGTGGTTATACATGGTTGTACAGATGAGGAAACTGAAGGCTGGCAGGTTTAAGTCACTTGTTCCAAAGGACGTGGTAAATGGCAGATTTGATTTGAATCCAGTTCGTGCTCTTACCATTGTGCCTTGAAAGGGCCTTAGCCCAAAGAGAAGGTGGCCCCGAAGCAAGTGTGAGCAAGAGGTTATGCTGAGGGGAAGCCGGGGGTCTTCCTGGAGGAGGTGGCCTGGTGGGGCCTGAGTTTCACCTCTGCACGCAGGACTGAGGTCGGAGGCAGCCCAGGCAGCTCTCCTGAAAAGACTGTCTCCTCCACCCTCACAGCAGACTCCTCGCTCCCCAAGGTGCCCCAGCCTGCGCCTGGGCCTGGAAGGGGCAGGCACCGGGTAGATCAGGGGCCCTCACGCACACAGCGTCCTCTCCCACTGCCTGTTGAGAGCACTTTACATATGTGCGCTCATTTAATCCTTGCAGCAGTCCTCTGTTCTGATTACCCTCCTGTCTTCAGACGAGGAATCTGAGGCACAGAGATGCTAAGTGGCTTTTCCAAGCTCACGCGGCTGATGAGTGGCAGACCCAGGGGTCTGGTTTAGAGTCAGTCGAATTGCTGCACTAAAGGCTTCCTGGCGGGGGGGTTGCATGCCCATGTGTGTGACCCTGGCGTGGAGACGGGAGAGCGGCATGGGTGACCTCTGCCGGCTGAGCATACCTCTACAGAGGGCCGTGAGCCGCCTGCCCTCTCCCTACGAGCCCTGCAATCTAGTGGTTCTGCTTGTAGGTGGCTGATGGGCTGTGTGAGCAGAAGCAAGTTTCTAGACCTCTCTGTGCCTTGGTTTACTCACCTGGGAGATGGGATAGAGCCAAGTGACACAGGTGTGGGGGGGGGATGGCAGGTTCTTGAAAAACGGGAGCTGTTAATTTTTCCCACCTGCCCTACATACCTCCCTGACCTCCTGCCACATGCTTGCCCTCCCTACCTCCCAAAGATTTGGGGCCGGCGGCTCGGCCAGCCTCTGCTGGGCCTCTAGACCCCAGGGAGCCAGGCGCAGGACAGGGCCCATCATTCAGCACTGAGCCGCCCCCAGCTCTGCCTGCTGCTGCGGCTCCATCTATCACCTTTAATTTTATTTGAGGAGGAAATAGGTCCTGGCGGTGCCCGTTGATGAGCGAACACGGTTTTATTGCTCTCTCCATGAAGATAACGGCCACCGCGCAGGCCCCCTGCCAGCCTTCTCCCCCCGCACCACTCGCCAGGCTAATTTATTCTCTTTTTTTGACACTTGGAATCACCTGCTCTACCCACCCCCCTCCCTGAGTTAGGGACCCACAGAGACACCACCGCAGGCTCCGGCAGCAGCCCCGTGACTGCCGTGACCGCCGTCTCTGGCCTGGCCTGGTGCCCTCCTCGGCAGAGGCTGCAGGTGTCCCTGACCCCCACCCAGACACATAGAAGCAGGAAGGGGGCGGTTCTGGCACTTTCTTGGGCTGGTCAAGGGAGAAGCCTGTAAGACACTTCGCAGTGTGCCTTGGGGTCGTGGAGAAGGAAGGGGGTTATTTCAGGCAGGGGCCTGGCAGAAAACATGCTTGGCTGGGAACCTGGAGAGAATTTAATCGGGGCAGGGGGGTGTCCCTTACAGAGGCTGGGCAGGGTTAAGGGACCAATAACGTATATAAAGCACCAAGGACTACAGCTGTGGAAAGCTTTAGCACCCCTAGACCTGAGAAGCCAGGGGCAAGAATGGGGCCAGGGTCCCCATGAGAGCTGGTGCCATGATGGAGTGGCTACCCAGGAGGGCTCTGGCCACAGAGGGGCAAAGCCACCGGCAGAACCTCAGAATCCAGGCGGTGGGGGAGCAGGGGAGAGTGCCCCAGCCTCTCTCTCCTTCCGCCCTCCTATCTTCTGCCAGTGCCTCCCACTGGCCAAACCCAGCCGAGGCCAGGGAGCCCGAGGGACGCTGTCCCAGGGCTCAGCCTTCTAGGGTGCAGAGGAGAGCAGAGGATGGGTGATTTGAGGAAGCATTAGATACAAACTAATTACCAGAACCCTGAGCTAGGTCTGTGGCAGGAGCTAGGGATGCCACTGAGATCTTAGGGGGTGTGTGTAGTGTATGCGTGTGTGTATGTTGGGGAGAAGGGGTGACCCCCTCCGTGCAGCTGCAGGGGTTGGCTCAGCGGCCCAGGCAGTGGTGCCGAGGGAGGTCAGAGCCACCTCTTCTGCCCAGGGTGTGGCATCAGGAAGCCTTCCAGGGACAGGTGACATTGGGGCCAGCTCTGAAAGAACAGGTAGATGCAGAAGGGGGCCCGTCAGGGAGGGAGGACATCTAGGCAGCACCTTGGACAAGGGGCCAGGCCTCAGGCCTCAGAGTTACACAGTGCCCCGGGGAAGCCAGCCAAGCCCTTGAATTCTGACCCCTCCGACTGAGCATTTGGGGCTGAGGATCACGCAGAGAGGGCGGGAGCAGATGAGTCGCAGGAGGAAGATGCTTGGAGGAAAGGCTGGTGCAGACAAGGCGGGGACCAGGCTGGGAGAGCCTGCGGCTGCCTGAGGGCCCTTCAGCAGCCTCATTTACCCACAGCAGCTGGTCTGCTCATCACACATCGCCCTCAGCTGCAGCCTCCCGATCCCTGTTTGGTAGCCTAGTTCTGCTTCCACGAGGGCCATAAAATGCTTTTAAAATAGCCTGTAAGTCACAATTCCTGGAAATTCTGCCAGGTGCCTCCCCTGAGTAACATTGAGCCCGGGGGCTTTTACAGAGGGCCGGGGTCGCCAAGGGGAGACTGAGGCCTGAGCTTGGCCCAGAGGAATTCCGGCTGAAGTGGACTCACAACCTCCATTCCCAGCCGCAGGAAAGGAGTGCCCCTTCGAGAAATCTGGGGGAGGCAGCAGGGCCTCCCTTGTAGCCATGGTTTGAAGATCTACTATGTGCCAGGCACTTCACAGGCCTTATCCCCTGGGAAGTCATTACGGTTCCCATTTTACAGATGAGGGAACTGAGGCCCAGGAAGGTGAAGTGACCGGCCCAGGGTCCCCCAGCTGGTTGAGGGCAGAATCAGGCTTTGAACTTGAGCCTGTGTAGTTCAGAAACCGAGCTCCTTCTACGTCCCGATGCTCTCCGTGACCCTGCAGCCCGCCCTAGAGCTGGTGCCTCCATTTCGAGCCTGGCCTGTGACCCTCATCCCTCCACTTTGGGGAGGGCCTGTGAGTGGCCTCTCCAAGTCTCAGCTTCCACGTCTGCAAAATGGGCCCCAGCAGTCCTTGCCGGCGGCCCCCGTTGCCAGGGTGCGGGAGCTAATGGATTCACGAGCAGCTCGTGGCAGCCCTGAGCGCCAGCGGCCACGTGGAAGGGCGGCTGTTAGCTTGATTACGGATGCCGTGGCAGTTTCCGGGAGGGGAAGTGTTTAATTGGGGGTTTTATTTCCAGCACCAGAGTCTGACTTAATGAAATATCCCTGGGCCTCCTGGCATGTGGCTGCCGGCTGCTCCCTGTGTTGACAAGCCCCAAGCCAAGGCCCAGCTGTGATTTACCAGCTCCTCCCAGGCCAGATAAAGCGGGGCTGATAAGTAGGGCTATGCCCTGACCCACCTCCAGCCAACATGGGTGTCTGGGGACCGGGGCCCAGCCAGGAACCAGCCCTGGCTTTTAATATTTGATGCTAATGAAGGGCAATTGACAGATGTGCCCGCACAGGCTCGCTGGGCTTCCCAGGGACACCGTGATCCCTCGACTCGCACCAGCAATGCACACATCTGTGCACGCACCACCTCCCCCACTCCAGCTGGCCCTGAGCACTGGGCCCAGGAATGGTGCAGGCCGCCTGGGGTCCACATTGGCAAGGGGCCCTGCCGGGAGGGGCCGAATGTCGAGAAATCCAAGCCCAGAGCAAGGGCAGAGGAGAAATGGCATATGGCCCTTAACTGTCAGCAGCAAGTTTGGCTGCTAACTTTTGGCCTCTGGGGACAAAGAGCTGGGGGTTTGAATCCCAACTCTGCTACTTCCTAGCTGCGTGTTCCTAGGCAAGTCAGTTGGCTTCTCAGAGGCTCAGTTTCTTCATCTGTAAAACGGGATTAACAGTTCCTACCTTGTAAGGTGTTACGATGTTCAAAGGTGTCAGGCATACAGTAACTGATTCTGTGAGTGCACAGACTGTGGAGAAAGCGTGTAAGGAGCAGTAGGGAGGGAACCTGCAATTATGGAGTGCCAACTGTATGCCAGGCCCTGTGCCAGCTGTGGGAAGTGGGTCCTTTTAGTATCACACTGCTGCAGGCTGAGTCCTGAGGATGGGGTGGTTAGGTGGTTTGTGCGTCTGAGGCTCCATCCCCTTGTCCTATCCTTTCCCTGGCCCCTTGGCCTCCCTCCTCTCTCCCCATTCCTCCCATCAGAACAGGCTGCCAGGGCAGGCCCTGGCACCAGTCTCACTCCCCATGGGGTCAGCCCAGGGCCCGGTCACTGCTCTTGGGGGTATCTGCAGCCCGAGACTGGTTTGGCCTCACGTCAGAAGACTTGTCCCTGGTGGAGAAGCTCAGGCATCCGTGCAGCAGATGAGAGAGGGGCTGTTCAAGTTGCCAAAGGCGGCCCCGTGCCCCCGCCCCTGCCCTTGCGGATATGGCTGACTTCGTGCATAAACGCAGCAGAGGGGACCAGGGCACCGTCGTTCCTGCTGCTGGAAAATCTGCCATTAGATTTTCAGGTTTTGGTTTCTCTTCTAGGCAAAGTCTCTGTTAAAATGCAGGTTCTTCCAGAGGGAGTAATGCTGTAAGCCAGTCCGTCCCACCGTGTTACCAGATAACTCTGTCTCCTGAAGAGGGACCTGGTTGAGGGTTTGTTTGTAAAAGCAGCTGCGAGGGAGGAGAAGGAAGAACAGGGAGGCTGCACTGTGGCTGGGGATCAGGGTCAGGGAGGGCAGCGTCCAGTGATAGGCCCTGCGGTGCTGGCAGTGCTGGAGGCCTCTGTCACCAACGCTGCAGTACGGGTCTCCCTGCTGCAACAGTGAGTGTGGCCTGTTTTGCTTTGTCTCTGGGAATCTCGATTTCCCAAAGCCAGGGACTGGGCAGCCTCCCTCATACTGGGAGCGCCCTGGGGTGGGGTGGGGCTGGGTGTCTCCCATGCGTGTACTGGGAGGTCTCCAAGGGCAGCCTTCCTGGGAGACCCGGCCTATGACAGGGACTACTTGAAGGTAGGCGCTGGGCCTTCCCCTTTGGAGGGAGGATCTTCAAGGCCAAGGCTGCATGTGAACGGTGAGGCTGGGCATTCTTTTTACACTCGGAGGTCCCTGAGGGTAGGTCTGTGTCTCCCCCATCAGACTAGGTCTGCCTGCGGCAGGGGCTGCCTCTCCTCCTTTCTCTCTGGAACCCAGTGCCAGCTTTGTCCTCAGGGTCTGCTCTCCCTAGGGAGTGTGGGCGGGGTGGGCACTGGGTCCTGAAAGGAAGAAACCCTAGTGCGTGACTGTGCGGCTGGCGGGGCCTTATCTGTAGTGTGACCTGAGGCTGGAGGCAGGGACGTGGACTGGGCTACACTCGTCTCATCTCAAAGATGTGGACTCACCAAACTGTGTCCCAGGGTGACTGAGAGGAAAGGCTGGTGGTGGGGCTGGGCAAGTCTCACCTTGGTGACCCCCTGTCCTGTCCCTGGGCCAAGAGGGTATATGGCAGGGAGGAAGGCCCAGCATGTGCATGTGCGTGTGTGTGCATGCGTGTGTGCAGAAGGGAAGAGGGTGTTACTGACTGAGAAGGGTCGGTCCTGGTGGAGCAGGGGTGACCCCCAGGATGGGGAGGAGCGAGGGGCGTCTAGGCCCTGGGCTGAGGCTCAGCCGCCAGGTCTCCTGCCCAGTGCTGCAGGGCCACGTGTACCGGTTCTGCACGGCCGAGGGCCTCTGGCTGCACAAGGACAACTCCAGCCTGCCCTGGAGGGACCTGTCGGAGTGTGAGGAGTCCAAGCGAGGGGAGAGAGTGAGTTGATGCGGAGTTCTGAGCCAGGGAGGGGCGATCAGGGTCTCACCTTCATTGGAGCAGAGACCCAGAGCTTCTGGCGGGCCCTGCTCTGGTCGTCTCATCCGTATCCCCTGCCTCTGGGGACTTTGCATGTCACACTTTCTGGACAAAGGTGGTGTCTGTTCACCTCTCTGGTTTTGGAACAGGGCCCAAGAAATCCAAGAACCATTGCCACAGGGTATTCTGTTTCTTGGTTCTGCTATCCCCAGTGGCACCTGACCTGGAGCCCCGGCTCTGCCCCTGCCCCATGGGAAAGGTGCATGTGGGAAGAGGGCCGTGGGCCGCCCACGTACTCGTGTCCCCTGTGTCACACAGAGCTCCCCGGAGGAGCAGCTCTTGTCCTTGTACATCATCTACACTGTGGGCTACGCACTCTCCTTCTGCGCACTGGTCATCGCCTCTGCCATCCTCCTCGGCTTCAGGTAAGGAGACCGGGCCCCCGGAAGGGGCCTGCTGCATCCTGGCTCCCCGGGCAGAGCAGAGGACCACCAAGCCAGAGTGACAATGCAGCAAGTGCTCCTCTCGGGAGCTGTCTGGAGAGCCGTCACCGTAGAACATGAGGGCCAAAATACAGGATCTGACACCACGTACTTAGTCTAATCTCCACTGTGTAAGTGTGTGTGTATATACTGCAAAAAAGAAACACACACACACAGGCATCACCACCCCCTGAAACCTTAACGGGGGGTGGAAGGATTATGGAAAATCCCAGGAAAGCCTCTCCAGTGTGTATAACTTTAATAATCAAGAGTCCAGGCTGATTTTAGAAAAGATCTCAGGGATCAGAGATCCTGCTCTCCTTGGAGCTCGTCAGCACCAGTGGAAAAGTTCTTCTTTAGGTCTCACCTTGATGAGATGTTCCTTCCAGTGTAGGGAGAACCTCCCTCTGCACTTGGCAGGGGTGAAGCAGAGGGGCAGGATGCAAGGAGGGGAGGGGTTCTGAAGGAGTCGGACCTGGGGACACCAGGCAGCAGGAGCAGGACGGGCAGCACTTCCCCTCCCTCCTTCAAGGCACCTGGCACCGCCCTGCACACATGGTGCCCAATAAATGCACTCACTCTGCGCATGTTCTTCTTTCTCCTGTGACGTGTTTCGAGGTTCAGAGATATGACCGCCATCGTGGTCACTCACGCGCACACCATCCAGCCTGAGAAATAACACATCCACACGGTCACACTACGCCGGGTTCCCTCCCTGATCGGTGCCTCTCCCTGCCCTGCCCCGCCGGAGGTAACCTCTTAATGTGTCCCTTGTAATCCCTACACATTTCCTTAAACTTCTACCACATTCACGAATATCTGTAAAAATACATAGCAAGGTTTCGTGTCTTTTTAATAGCACGTTGTGCGTATTTGTCTTAGTCCGTTCCTGCCACTACAGCAAAATACCTTACACTGGTGTAAATCACAGAAATGTGTGCCTCACGGCTCTGGCGACGAGGAAGTCCAGATCAAGGCACCCGCACAACGGGTGTCTAGCAGGCTCTCTGCCACCAAGATGGCACCTGCTCGATGTGTCCTGACGTGGCAGAGGGCAAAAGGTTAAAGGGGCTCACGAGCTCCCTCAGTCCTCTTTTGTAAGGCACTAACTCCACTCATCGACCTAATCACCTCCTAAGGCCCTGCCTCTTAACACTAGAGCACAGAAGATTAAGTTTCAACATGAATTTTGGAGGGACACAACATTTTAACCCCAGATCCCCCCAAATTTATGTCCTTTTCGCATACAAAATACATTCATTCCATCCCAATAGTCCCCAAAAGTGTTCTCATTCAAGCATTAGCTTTAAAGTCTAAGTCCAAAGTCTCATCTAAATATCACCTAAATATGGGTGAAACCCAAGGCGCAGTCCTGAGGGAGAGTGCCCTGCGGCTGTGAACCTGTGAAATCAGACACGCTATGTGCTTCCAAAATGCAACAGTGGGACAGGCATGGGGTAGACGTTCTCATTTCAAAAGGGAGAGATAGGAAGGAAGAAAGGGATAACTGGTTCCAAGTAAGTCCAAAACCCAACAGGGCAAATAGCGTTAAATCTTAAACTCAAGAATAATCTTTGACTCAATGTCCTGCCTTCCTGATACACTGAGGTGGAGGCTGGACCCCAAGGCTCCAGGCAGCTCCACTCCCGTGGCTTTGCCGGGCACAGCTCACATGGCAGCTCTCCCAGGCTGGATTGCACACTAGTGGCTCCACTATACCCACGAGTCTGCCGGTCATCGTTCTAGTGGGGTTCTCTGTGGTGGCCCCACCCCTCTGGTAGTTCTCTGCCTGGGCCCTGAGTATCTCCAGGACATCCTTTGAAATCTAAGCTCCCCCCAGCTCTTGCACTCTGTGTGCCTATCAAGTCAGTACCATGTGGACACTGCCAAGGTTTCCTGTCTGTGCTCCCTGGAGGGGTGGCCCAAGTCATACCTGGGCCTGCTTGAGCCACATCTGGGATGGCCAAGGAGCGCTGCACCAGAATGCAGGGAGCAAAGACCTGAGGTGGCCCCGGCAGTGAGTCCAAGGTCTCACATGGCTTTGGCCCCTTCCCTGAAACTGTTCTGTTCTCAAGGCCCTGGCACTCTGGGCCTCTGATCTCTGAAGTGCCTTCAGGGTTGTTCTTCCATTTTCTGGATGAGTAACACCTGGCTGCTTCTATCCATACTAATCTTATCCAATGTTCACTTGGCCACAGCCTTGATATTCTCTCCTGAACATGCTTTTGCATTCACTACAACATGGCCAGGCTGAGAATTTTCCAAATCTTTAAATTCTGCTTCCCTTTTAATTATAAATTTCATCTTTGATTTTTCTCTTCTCTCGCATTTTACTCTAAGCAGTCAAGAGAAGGCATGCTGCATCCTCAACGCTTTGCTTAGAGATTTCTTCCACCAAACATCCTAGTTCATTCCTCATGAGTTTCTCCTCCCACAAAACACTGGGACACAGACACAGTTTGGCCAAGTCCTTTGCCACTTTGTCACAAAGGCGGCCTTTGCTCCAGTCTCCGACACCGCGTTTCTCATTTCTGTCCGAGACCTGGTCAGAACGGCCTTTACTCTGTATTTCTACCATTATTCTGTTCACAACCACTTCATCTCTAAGAAGATTGAGACTTTCTATACCGCCCTCATCTTCTGAGCTCTCGCCAGAACCGCCCTGTATGGCCCATTCATGGCAACGTGGACTTTTTCTAGCCTGATTCTCCAAACTTTCAGCCTTTACCCGTCATCCAGTTCCAAAGCCACGTCTGCATGGTTAGGTATTTGTTACTCCCGCACCCCACTCTCAGCACCAATTTCTGTCTTTGTCTGTGCCTGCTGTTATTACCCTTAGACTGGGTAATTTATGAATAATAGAAATTTATTTCTCACAGTTCCAGAGGCTGAGAAGTCCAAGATCCAGGCACCAGCAGATCTGGTGTCTGCTAAGGGCCTGCTGTCTGCTTTGGAGATGGTGTCACAGGGCAGAAGGGCAGAAGGGCTTGCAAACCCACTTAGGCCTCTTTTATGAGGGCACTAATCCCATTACTGAGGGAGCAGCCCTCATGATCTAGTCACCCCCTGAAGGCTTCACCTCTTAACACTATTACATTTGGGATCCAACTTTAACATGAATTTTGGAGGGACACACATTCAGATCTTTTTTTCGGTCTGACATGTTTTTGTGAGATTCCTTCACATTGATGCCAGTAGTTCTATTTCATTAATTTTAACTGTTGTTCCATATTCCATTGTATGACACAGTACAGTCACTTTAGCTGTTATCCCTTTAATGGACATTTAAGGTATTTTCTGTTTTGCTTTCTGAATTGGCAACGTTAGTACAATGAGCATTCTTACCTATGACCCCTTGTGCATTTCTCTGGGACGTGTACCTAGGAGTAGAATTGCCAGGTTTGAAAACCACCTGCTTTTGCAAATTTACTGGGTGCTGTTAAGTTGCTTTTCACAGTTGTACCAATTTGCCCTCTCACCAGTAATAAAAGAGAGTTTCCTTTATTTGACATTATCACCAGGATGTAGTCTGTTCAATACCCTTGTGGCTAGTCTCAAGTGTGTGACGCCTCATTACGATTGTAATTTGCTTACCCCTGCTTCCTAGAGAGAGCAAGCATTTTTTCATGATTTATACTGTGAATGGCTTGCTCATACCCTGTGCTTACTTTTTTATTGGCTTGTTCGGATTTTTCTTTTTCGTTTTAAACATCCGTTACATATTCTGGATACTAACCCAGGATATACCCTCTTAGGCTGTGGCTTATTTTTTCACTCTATGGTGCCTTTTATGCACAGAAGTTCTTAGTTTCAATGGAATACAATTTATCAATTTATCAATTTAGTATTGATAAAATTTATCAATAGATGTTACCAATCGATAAAATTTTTATTAATTGATTAAAAATTATTGATTTTTTCCAAAGAACAAAATTTTTATGGTCTTATTTAAAAAAAATCTTTCCTTATCTTAGGGTCATAAAGTCAGCCACCTATATTTTCTTCTAAAAGTTTCAGAGTTTTGTTCTTCTCTATGTTTCTTTGATCTACCTGGAATTTATTTTTGTGTAAGGTGAAAATAAGGAATTTAATTTGATTTTTCCATATATACAATTAATATATATATATAAAATTAACTGCCTCAGTACCATTGATTAATAGCCTATTCTTTCCCCGTCATGCAGGGAGGCTTCGTGTGCGCGTGCGTTGGCTTCTGTCCTCTGTATTCTTTTCTGTTGGTCTGTTTCTCTGCGTCCATCCCAATGCTGTGGCGCCTTCACTATCACAGATTTACCAGAGGTCTTAGTTCTCATATAGCAAAGGCCCTTACTTTGTGATTCTTTAGGAGTATCTGGACTATTCTTGGACCTTGACTTTTTTTCAGTTTTTTTTAAGTTTTTAAGTTTTTTAAAAATATTTTAAGATTGTAAGTTTTTTAAGTTCCATTAAAAAATATTGTTTGAATTTTTATTAGAGCTGCATTGAATTTACCAATTAATGTGGGGGAGGATTGACCCCTTCCAGATAGTGAGTCTTTCTATCCATGAATGTGGTGTATCTGTGTATCTCCCATAAATTTAAGTTTTCTCTAATGGTTTTAAACAAGTTTTATAATATTCTTCATAGAGGTCTTGCCTGCCATCCGTTAGACTTACTTCTAGGTAGTAAATTAAAAATATTGCAAACGAATTATTTTTTAAATTTGCTTTTTAATTTTATTGCTGATGTACATAAATATACCTATCAGCAACCTTGCTGAACTCTCTTATTAGTTCTAATAATTTGTAGATTCTCTTGTATTTTGTATGAAGAAAATCTGTCATCTACAAATAATGACCATTTTGTTTATTTCCAATTCTTATACATTTTTTTCTCTCGTCTTATTATAGTGGATAGGATCTGTAGCTATAATGTTGAACAGAAGTGATGATAACAGACATTCTTATTTCATTTCTGATTTTAAGGGAAATGCTTCCAAATTTTCTCAGTTAAGAATGAGGTTTGCTCCCAGTTAGGTAGACAGTCTTTATAAGCTTAAAAAATGCCCTTGTATTTCCAGTTTGCTGCGTGTTTTTACATGAAAGGATATTGAAATTGTATCCAATGCTTTCTGCATTCCTACCATGTGCTTGGCCCGGGTCTGCCTCTGTCATTAAAAAGCAAAGCAAAGTCCCCATTAGGGACACTGATCTTCATGCATAAATCTCTTTGATTAGGCATGACTTTTGTATAAAAGAACATGCTGCAGAGAGAAGGATAGAATATAGGGGGAGAAGGGGGCAGTGACTATACCGCTGAAGGCTTCATGGAGACGCAGGACTCGAATTGGACAGAGGATTGTCAAGGTTACAGGGAAGAAGGGCATTCACAGAGGAAGGAGGACAGGAAGGAGCACGATCCCAGAGCCAGAAACATACCTGGTGCGCGTTAGCCTGAGAGCTGGGGCTTGTGGAGCAGAACTGTGGGCCATCTTGCCAGGCAAGGGCCCTGCTTTCTCCCCCAGACACCTGCGCTGCACCCGGAACTACATCCACCTGAACCTGTTTGCGTCCTTCATCCTGAGGGCGCTGTCCGTCTTCGTCAAGGACGCCGCCCTCAAGTGGATGTACAGCACGGCCGCCCAGCAGCACCAGTGGGATGGGCTCCTCTCCTACCAGGTGTGTTATGTGTCCCTGGGGGACGGGCAGGCGGAGAAGGCTTGGGGTGGCAGGGTGGGAGCTGTCCGGCCCTGGGCCCAGGGAGCCTCTGCCCTGGTGGGAGAGGTCGTCCACCTTGCAGTCCCCCCATTCTGGTGGGAAAGGCAGTCCACTGGGGTAACCTTCCAGTCTGAAGAGAGAGGCAGTCTACCTGGGAGGCTCCGGCCTAAGGGAGGAGACACTGCCCTAGGGAGTTCTCAGTCTTTGGAGACAGACCTGGGTTTGAATCCCAGCTCTGCCACTTACCAGCTGTAGAATTTGGGGCAAGTCACTTCGCTTCTCTGAGGCTCAGTTTTCTCACTTGAATGGAGACAATATTACTTTCTTCCGCTCGTGACAGTGAGGATTCAATGAGGTAAAGCAGATCAAGTTCTTGGCATTAGCCCAGGCTGGAAGATGTGAGCTCTCTCATCCCACATTAACCATGGCAGGATAGTGACTGGGGCAGGACAGAAGGGGCATCAAGAGAGGCAACAGTGTGGCTGGGCACAGTGGCTCATGCCTGTAATCCCAGCACTTTGGGAGGCTGAGGCGGGAGGACTGCTCGAGCCCAGGAGTTTGAGACCAGCCTGGGCAACATAGTGAGACCCTATCTCTACAAAAAAATTTAAAAATTAGCCGGGCATGGTGGTGCGTGCCTATAGTCCCAGCTGCTTGGGAGGCTGAGGCAGGAGGATTGCTTGAGCATAGGAAGCCGAGGCTGCAGTGAGCTGTGGATTGGGCCACTGCACTCCAGCCTGGGTCTCAAAAAGAATGAAAAAGAGGTGGGGGGGCTAGAGCTGTTGTCCCCAAGAGACCCTCCCTCTGCCCCCAGGACTCTCTGGGTTGCCGCCTGGTGTTCCTGCTCATGCAGTACTGCGTGGCGGCCAATTACTACTGGCTCCTGGTGGAAGGCGTGTACCTGTACACACTGCTGGCCCTCGCGGTCTTCTCCGAGCAGCGTGTCCTCAGGCTCTACGTGAGCATCGGCTGGGGTAAGGCCTCGTGTCACCCACCCTGGACCTGCGGCATGGAGGCAGGAGACCCTGACCTCTCTTCCAACTTGTTACTCAGAACATAACTGCGGAGCCCAGGGGTGGGGCCCAGTGGGTAACCCCACCCTGGGCATAGGACCCCTGCCCATGGGCTGCTAAGACACTGCAGGGGTTATGGTCCCCCCCTCTTTGCATAACTCTCCTCCCTTAATAGAAGCCTCCACCCCCATCTGGCCAAATATCACCCCCTTCCACTGCCATGCACGCCATCAGAGGTCATGGCACTGTCCTCAAATGCCCCTGCTCCTAAGGCCATATGGGGACAGAGCCCTACACCCAGTCCCTGGCCCAAGGCCAGGAGGGAAATGGTGAGTCCTGGGCCTCAAGGTGGGCCGAGGGCCGAGGGGGAGGGCCGATGCTCTGTCACGTGATGATGAAGAGGGGCTCAGAGGAGAGCCATGTAGGGCAGGGCAGGGAGACCAGAGGCCAGCCACGGAAAGGGGTGGGCCGCAGCTGTGCCTGGAGCCCAGCTGGAAATGTTCTAGCCAAAAAAGTTTGCCAAGACCCATCATGTCTTTTTTTTTTTTTTTTTTTGCTGGAACATTTCTGGTTGTGCTTCTGCCTCTCGCCACGTGGGGTTCTGACAAGGGCCAGGGTTGGGTTGAGCAGGGGGCTGGGATCCCCTGCACGACCGGGAAAGCAGAGGCAGCCGGTTCTCCTGGGGGGCCCATAGGCACCCACCCGGAATGCAGTCGGAGGACAGGCCCTGCCCCGGGCCCTCCCGAATCTGCCACCGAATCCGCCGGCTCCCTGTGCCCCACAACCCCGCCTGCCACTCATTCATTCGCTCCTCCCCCCTTGTTCTCCTGCTTAGGCTGCTCTGACCACGGCTGCCCCTGCGTAGAGGGACTTCCCAGGTTGTCACAGCCAGACTCCTCCCTCACGGCCCCTTCTTCCCCAGTTCTGCTCCTGCCTCTGAGCCTTTGTGAGGCTGTTCTCCAAGCAGGAACTTTCTTGGAGCATCATTCCCACACCAGGCTGCCAGTCGCCTCCTCAGGACGCTGCCCCAGGCCCCGGCCCTCGTGGTTCTGTGCTCTCTCTGGCCCTCGCAGCCCGCCTGTCCCCCGTCCTTGCACTTCATTCATTTTTGTTGGTGTTCCCCAGCCAGCCTGCACTTACAGCCCCCTCAGAGAAGAGCAGCTCTAAGGAGGTTTAAGTGAGATCAGTGTCTTGAGAAAGGATCAGGGACGGAAAGGCAGAGCAGGCCCTGGAACCCAGGCGTCCTGACTCCCAGGCAGCCTTCCACAGTTCTCTGGCCTGGGCCGAGCAGGCTCAGGCCTCCGCACGGGAGAGGAGGTGGGCCTGGCTCCTGCACACAGATCCTGGACCCTCCCCTTCCTCCTCCTCCCCCAGGACCAAAAACCCCTCTGCTTGGCCTTTCCTCCCCCCAGGCTTCTTCTTCCTGCGGGGGCAGCTGGAGAGCCCCAGCTCACTGGAGGCAGAGTGGAGGCAGGTCATCTAGGAGAGCCGGGAACCCTGTCTTTAGGTCCAGGATGGCATTTGTCCATTCTGGGAAATGGCATCAGCGCTGTTAGTGCCTGTCACCGTGGCAACCCAAGGGCAGGAACAATCACCGCGACAGTGTAATGTGTGTGGAGGAGTGGGGTGATTGGTTGGGGGTTTGTGGGGACACATGGTGCCCTGAGGTCTCTAAGAAGGAATTGGGGGAGGGGTGCCAGTCTCCTCCTGCCACCTCACACCCTAGCTCAGGCTCAGGGTCTGTGGGAGCACAAGGGCCGGACCCAGGGGACACCCTCCTCCAGTCAGAACATCCTTTTCTTGAGGAATTGGGATGGGAGAGACAGAAAGGGAGGGACAAGGACGAATTCACAGATTTCTGAGAGCTCAGTCATGATGCCAGAAGGCTTTGCTCAAGGTGGGATGCTTGGGAAACAACTTTTAGCTTCCCGTGCAAGTAGAAGAATTAAAGTCAGGACTCTGACAGGGTTGGAGGGAGCCCCTGAAAGGCACGGCAGCTTCTGCTGCTGCCCACGGGCAGTCGGGTGCCCCCAGAAACCCACCACAGGGAGGCTGTGTGGTGGGGAGGTGAGGGAGGGCTGAGGGAATCGTTACTTGCCAAGCCGGTTCTGTGTGTCTTAATTTGAGCTTATTTTCTCTAGCCTGTCTTGCTGGTTTTCTAAATGGGAGAAAGATGAAGCCAGCAGGGAGTGTGTAATGTTTGCACGTGGCAGGGCCGTGCCTGTGTTCTTAAAAAAAACCCTTGTTAAAGAAATGCAGATGGGTGGATGGAGCTCCCCAGGACTGGCTGATAACACGAGTGAGCTCCCGGGTCCTGGATCGGGGTCTCAGAGAGAAGGGACAGCCGGCGGCTGGGGAGGCCTAAGAAGGAGGTTTCCGGGTGTGCGTGTGGCTTAGGGAGTTGGCATTTTCTTGCCTGGAGAGCTTCCCTTCCCTCGCCGAGCATCTTCCACGGGGCAGGGCCTGCGCCGTGTGCCGGGGCCTGTGGGGGTCATCCCGTTCCTCGTCCAGTCCCAAGAAGTGCCTGTTCCTCAAGCACTGTGGAGGCCGAGAGGCCTGGTCTGTGTGAAAATAAACGGCCGGGAGAGGCCGGCTGCGGAGGAATGCCGGCCGGCTGGGAGCTTCCCTGCCTCCTCCCTGCCCCGCTGCACCGCTGCCCGAGGGGACATCGGTGTGCTGGGGCAATGCTGGCGACGGTGACGGGGAAGGCTCTGATGTGGTCTGCCCTGGAAACGCACTCCTGGGGGAGAAGCCCGAAAGCCACGCGTGCGCACACGGACCACTCGCCGCACGCGGACACGAGCACGTCCGTCTGCGCACCCTGGGCGCTCGCTCGCCTCTCCCGTGCTGGGGAGGCGCGGGGAGACAGGCTAGGGAGAGCTACGAGGAAAGCCCCGGGTGGTTGCCTTGGCCCTCGGGTTGCAGCCTTGGATCCTAGCCCCGCGGGGCCCTTCTGAGCGGATCCTTCTCCTCATCCGTCCCCTGAGGATGGATGATGCGATTTTAAATACACCAACACAGACTGAGCTCCCCAGGTGAGCCGGCTCTGAGGCTCTGCTGGGGGGTGAGGCCTGGGCCCGGCCCTCCAGGAACTGGAAACCAGTTGTGTTAGTTACCTACTGCCGCGGAACCACCCCAAAACTTAGATGCTTAAAATAATCAACAATTATCACCTCACGGTTTCTGTGGTCAGGAATCTGGGTCGGTTTAGCTGCGTACCTCTGGCCCAGGATCTCTGACGGGTCGGCCAAGCCGTCCACCAGGGTTGCGGCAGCTCCGGGCTTAGCTGGGGTGGAGAAGCTGCTTCCAAGCTTGCTCCGAGGCCGTCGGCTGCAAGCCCCGGTCCCTGCTGGCTGTTGGCTGGGAGTCTCCATTCCTTGCCAAGAGCCCTCATGACGTGACAACTGGCTCCCCCGGATCAAGTGATATGAGAGAGAGGGAGAGAGCTCACACCATGCCACACTTTCGTGGCCTAATCTCAGAGGTGACATGCCACCTGTTCTGCCATATATTGTTGGTCACACAAACCAACCCTGGTAGCACGTGGACTGCACAAGGGCATGGAAGCCAGGAGGTGGGGATCGCGGGGGCGACCTGAGAGGCTGTCTCCACACAGTCAGGTCCCAGCCAAGCACAGGTGTTGTGGTAGCTGCTGTTATCTCAGGCCGCCGTGGGCAGGGAGTTGGCCGGTTGGCACCAAGGAAGGGGTTCCCGTCTCTATTCCAGGCTTCCGCCCAGACTACTTGCAGGGGCAGGGGGCAGGGAACAGACTGCTGAAGGCGTCCAGCGCCTGAGGGAGGTGGCTGAGACTGCGACGGGCGTGTGGGCTGAGGCGAGGGAGGAGAAGGCCACCAGAGAGTGCGCCTGCCCCCATGTCATGCAGCACGCCCTGCCCACCTCTTGACCCCGTCCCTTTGCCACTTGGGGGTCGGTGCCCCGGTGTCTCAGCCAGGCCCCTGAGGGCAAGTCCTGACAGTGTGCCCGGCACTCGGGAGGGACAGACTGCTGAGGACCCCTCTCCAAGGCAGAGTCCGGGGAGTCGGCGTGGGGTTTCTGCTGTCTCTGTTCTCCGGGCACCCAGACCAACCTGGAAAACGTAGTTTGGGGCAGGCAAGAAGCAGGGCTGGGGTGTGAGGGGCCCGGGGCAGGGAGAGGCCCCCGGGTGTGCGGGCGATGGCTCCAGCCTGCCAGCCCCTCTCCCCTCTCTCTTTCCCTCTCTCCTCTCAGGGGTTCCCCTGCTGTTTGTTGTCCCCTGGGGCATCGTCAAGTACCTCTATGAGGATGAGGGGTGAGTGTCCCGCTCCCAGGAGGCTGGTGTGCTGAAGTCCCCATCCTCAAAGCCCATGGGATTCCTTGGCCCCTGGGGCACGTGGCTCCCATCTGTTGGGAGGATAAACAGATGGACCAGGAATTTAACAAACGAACTTATTATAGTTCTCTAACCTCCCCTCCATGCCTGGGCCCCGCCCCTGCCCTGGGATTGCATGGCGACAAGCGGTGCTGGGTCTGCAGGGTGCGTGGTGTCCTCCTGCAGGTTTTTCTGTAGTATCTGCAAGTGACATGTTTCTATTATGTTGCGTGTGATGCTGGGTTCACACATGACTGTTCTAGGTCCATGGAACCTTGTTTGGAGGCTGTGTGTGTCTCTGTGCGGGACTGTGTGTGTGTTTTATGTGGCTGTGCACTCGGGGGGCTGTTGCGTGGATCAGCGGGCCTGGTTATTGTGTAGCTCCGGGTGGCTGTGTGCATGGCACTCAACATGCCCACGTGTTTGGGTGGGCCCTTGTGCCTGCGCCCTGAGCCAGGGTCACTGCGAGTCCAGCTGGCTGCGTGGGTGCCTCTCCCTCCCTCCCCAGCTGCTGGACCAGGAACTCAAACATGAATTACTGGCTCATCATCCGGCTGCCCATTCTCTTTGCCATCGGGGTGAGTGATGGTGTGGGGGCGGGCTGGGGAGCTGCAGGAGGTCTGGGCTGGTGTCTGGGGAAGGACTGGGGAAGAACAAGATGGTCCCCAGCCTCCCGCTTCTCTGCCTCACAGGTGAATTTCCTCATCTTTGTCCGGGTCATCTGCATCGTGGTGTCCAAACTGAAAGCCAATCTCATGTGCAAGACGGACATCAAATGCAGGTGACATAACTGGGCTGGCTTCACTGGGACCCTCAGCTCTTTCTTCCAGCAGAGAGAGAGAGATCCTGGAGTGCTTAGCTTGGAGCCCTGTGCCACCCTCTTCTCCCCCACTGGGTCTAGCCTGGGACCCCCAAGCCTTGCCTTCACCCTGTCGCTGGGCAGCTCCTGGGTGTCTGGGGGTCTTATCTCTCTTCCTTCCCTGCAGGCATCCTATCCCAGGGTATCTGGGGTGGAAGGGCATTGTGTCCCCGATGCCAGAGCCTGGTAGGAAGGGGAGGGTACAGAAACGGGACAAGGGTCCATGGGAGAGGTCCAGAATGACTCCAGAGGTCTCCACTCTGCCCCCCAGACTTGCCAAGTCCACGCTGACACTCATCCCTTTGCTGGGGACCCACGAGGTCATCTTCGCCTTCGTGATGGACGAGCATGCCCGGGGGACCCTGCGCTTCATCAAGCTGTTCACAGAGCTGTCCTTCACCTCCTTCCAGGTAACCTCACAGCTGGGAGCACTTGCTCTCCGAGTGTGGGAGTGGGGGGTTGCAGACACCAGCCTACGTCGTGCAGATGGGACAGATGCGCAGGCTGAGAACTGGGGGAGTGACCCCTGCCCAAGGCCACATGGTTGGAGCGGAGCCAGAGCTGGTATCCCCAGGTGTTCCAAGTCTGCTCTGTAAGTACATGGGACGAGAAGCCTTCCTGGATACATCCCTGGCACCCGGCCTGGCCCGCAGCTGCCATCTACTGGGTGATGGGCACCTGCCAGGGCTTTGCACACATTGTGCATTTAATCTCACAGAACCCAGGAGATGTGCAGGATTACCCCCATGTTACAGGGGGGAAACTGAGGTTTGGAGATGTGAAAACAAGATTTACAGGGTCACATAGTTTCAAAACAAAGGACTGATCCTCTGCACTGGCATTAGAGGATGGTACGGGCGCGTGACAATGTAAGAAACCAGTCCTGGTGCCTCGAGAGTGTTATGGGATTCCTGCAGCATGTGGGCTCACATGTGTGCATTTACATACATGTGCGGGCGCACACACACACGGAGAACACAGTTCTGAAATGTGAGGTCTCCTGAGTGAACAAATGGGGCTGGGGGGAAATGTTCTCTGCAGGCGGAGTTGAGGTGCTTCATCAGGTCAGGCCTCCTCAGGAGAGGGTGTTGTGGAACTTTCGCGGTATCTGAGCAAGGGGCCCTCTTGTTCCTGCAGAAACGGAATGAGGTGTTGCCTGCTGCCCCAGCAGACCCGGGGTTGAGCAGGGGGATGTGGTATGGAGCCCCAAGGCTGTTCTAGCCGGGCCTGCTGCGGGGCGCCTCCCTCCTGGGTCCCCCTGCTGACGTGACTCTTGTTCCCAGGGGCTGATGGTGGCCATCTTGTACTGCTTTGTCAACAATGAGGTAAGATCTGGGGACCCTGGTGGGCTGCTACCGTCGGCTAGTCTGGAGCACAGTGGGGCCTCCCGTCAGTCCTTCCAGCTGAAACCTCACCCGCCCCACCGAGGCACTAGAGTTGAGGGGCATCGTGCCCGTAGAGGGTTTTCTGTGCATAGGTCTCTCTCTCTCATGCACACACATGCACACGTGTGTGGACATACCCTAACAGTGTGTGAGCTTAAGGAAGGCCCAGCCTCATGTTAGGGGTCCTGAGTGAATTACTGGATGGTGAGAACTGTGTGTTACAAAATGATTCTACACACACGTGCCCAAGCCACATGGCCACATGCTTGGGGCTTTAATAATTACTATCTCATTTAATGATCACCCTCACTCCCCACCCCCCCAAAAAGCCTTGCTAAAGTTCTGATTTCAATATTCCCATTTTTCACACGTGAGAACATTGAAGATCAGAGAGAGTAAGAAACCTGCCCCAGGTTTGGAAACAGTGGCAGAGGCAGGATTCAAATTAGTTCTGACTTGGAGAAGAAAGCACCCTGTTCTCGAGTACACAGGTGGGAGCCCTGGTCCTGTGGGACAGGGGATGTATTCCTCTGGTGACTTTCTGGTGTGGGGTCAGCCCTTAGCACCCCATGGAATGGGAGAAGGGGGTCCTTGCTGGCCCCGTGCCCTCTCCCACAGACTCTGGCAGGGCGCAGCCTGCCCTCCCGTCTCTGAGACGGTCAGCTTCTCAGGGGGGGTCTGTGTTCGTGGGCACCTGGGAAAGGCCCCTTCCTCCAGGTGGCCACCTCTGTGCTGGATCAGAGCAAGAGCACCTTCCAAGCCATCAACTGAATGTCACAAATATCACAGCACCTACTTCCCCCAAATTCCTTCCAGAGGGGAAAACAGAAAGTTGTAGGGGCAGCTGCAGGGCTCCCTGGGGAAGTGTCCCCAAGAGAATTGACCCAGCAGGAGCAGAGTGTTGGCAACCCCCACCCCACAGTCTGGGAGGACATTGAGGATTTTAGCTCCATTCAGACCCAGGGGAGGGTTTTCAGCCATGGGGCTGGGGCTCGGATGACACAGGGACAGTGGTCCTCAAAGACCCAGGGCTCTTTGTGTGTCTTCCGAGTCACTGAGCCTGGAGTCCCAGAGCTCAGAGATCTAGCGTCAGTGTATCAATACAGACATGTCTTTCCTATGGGTGTGGGGGATACAAGGGGGACAGGGGGTGGACACCTGAGTATTTCACGGAGCTGTGAGATGGCTCAAGAAAGTCATGTGATGTAATAGGAAAGATGCAGAGCTGCAGGCTTCAGCATCAGATTTCTGCTCTGATTTAGGCCCCATCACTTCATGAGCTGTGTGGCTTTGGGTAAGTTACATGCCCACTCTGAACCTCAGTTTCATCGTCTACAAGATAGGGGTAGTAATGCCTACCTATGAGATTCCCGTGAGGATTATGTGGGGTAAAGTCTGAAGACGGGGAAAAGGGGAATGGAGAACAGACCCCTCCTTCAAAGTGGGGTGCTGAGGGCGGGCCATAGCTGCTGCTGGGTGAGAAGAGACACACACCCCATCTCCAGATGCTCAGTAAGCAGCTACTTAGACACCATTCCAGCATCCAGTGATTCCCAGAGGCCCGGGCCTAGGAAATTTCCGAGGACTCTACAGAAAAAGTGGGTCTGGGCCAAAGGGAGGTGGGGGGGTTCCCCTGTCCCTGAGGCCTCCTCCAGCCTCCCCTGCGCTGGCTTCCTATGGGAAGGGTGGGTTTGGAGCACGTGGCCTTCAGATTTCCAAAAGGGAGGAAACCAACATCTCCTATGTGCTTACTGCACGGAAGGTGTGCAAGTGTTTTATTACACCCTGTGCCGTGCAGCAGATGGTAGCCCAATCTACAGATGGGAAAAGTAAGGCTCAGAGAAGTGAAATGAATAGGCCCCAATCAGCAGCTAGAAGGCTTCACAGCTGGTGGGCTGGCGCCAGGTGGGGGCGGGGATCCCAGTAAGGCCTCGGGGCAGCCAGGGCTGGGGTGTGGAGGCAGCGCCAGGGAGAGGAGGGTGGCCCGTAATGGGATTCCGGCTCTGCTCCTGTGGGCCGGTCTCAGAGGGCCTGGAAGGCTCATCTGGAGGGTGGGCCGGGGAAGGCGGGAAGGGGCCACACCCAACAGGCCTGGACCCATGGGAGGCAGCAGAAGGCAGCAGCCCTGGCTCTCCCTGGTGGCTGAGTCCTCATACAGAACTTCTTAAAAACTGAAGCAAAGGTCGGTGTGTGAGAAGCTGAGCCCTGTGGGGCGGCTCCCTTCAGGAATTGTTCTAAGCCAGCCCTGAGCCCTGCTGCTTCACATCCCGGCCCAGTGGGGAGACCGGGACAGGTATCCCTGGTGGGGATGAGGAGCAGACTCCCTGGGGAGAGACCGAGGCTCCCGATTGCCACCTTGTCCCCTTGGCCGCTAAGGCCCCATTAACCACCCTCTCTCCTCTGTCCCCAAAGCCACACTGTAGCAACACACTCACACAGCCCTACCTGCATGTCCAGGCACCCAGTTACCTCCCTACCTGCCCGCCACCCACGCTGGCCCACCTTTGCAAGTGGGCAGGGGCGGGCACACATCCCTGCTCTGCCCTTCGCAAGGAGCTTGGCGCCAGACGGCCAGAGCTGCATCTCTCTGCCCAGGCCCCGGCTGCCTCTCCGCTTGGGCTCTCCCGGGCTTGTGCTGTGGGGTCCAGGAGACTCCGCTGTGAGGGCTGGAGACCCCGTCTCCTTTCAGCGCACTGCCTGGTTCCTTTAAACGCACCTGGAGACTGCTCACACCCTGGCTCCTCCAGGCACAAGGACAGACACGTCACTATCACTGGGCCACAAAAGACACACGTGGCTCCCGGGCTGAGGCCTCTGTCCACAAGAGCTGTTCTCCAGACCCAGGGTTGCCATGGCAATGCAGGTACTTGTGACCCGAGGAGAAAAGATGGCCTGGACGTTGGTCCTGTGTGGCGGCCAAGGCCTGCACCTGTTGCTGGTGGGTGGAGGGTGGGGAAAGGGTAGGGGAGGCCTGGGGATGGCTTTGCTGGAGCTGGTTTCTGAAGCCAAAGTGAGGTGACTTGGGAGCCCCGAGTGCCGTCCCGGTTCTGCCGCTGCGAAGCTGTGTGACCAGGCAAGTCACTTTGCCCCCCTAGCCTCTGTCTCCCCAACTGTAAGTGCAGGTGAACGTGCTTTCCCAGTTCACCCCAAATCCCGAGCCTGGCCTGGTGCCTGCCAGAGAGGGTACTTGTGACCCTGCAGACCTGGAGGGCAGGGTGAGGGGATGTCGGGTAGTGAGGAAGGTGTGCGCGGGTCCACGAGCTGGCCAGATGTCCAAGATCCGTGTCACTGTCCTGGCTGTGTCATTTTCGTAACTGAGAAACAGCAGGAACTAAAGTCAGGTGCTCATTTATATACTTGTTCATTCATCTGGCTCGTTTCGAACACACGTATTGAGCACCTGCTGTGTGCTGGGCACTGTGTGGGGTGCAGGGACGCTGGGATGAGGGAGGTGTGGTCCTGGCCCTTGAGGCGCTGCAGCCGAATGGGGCAGGCACAGCCAGGGACAAGCAGGACCTCGGGGAGCCACGCAGGCAGGAGGCCTCGGGCCAGGAGCCGGCGTTGGAGTCAGGCCTGATCCGGGTTCAATTCCTGGCTGAGAGGCCTGGGAAGTACGTGAATACTCTGTGCCTCGATTTCCTCGCCTGGAAGTGTGGACAGTAACAGGAGCTACTTTGCAAGGTCGATGTGAGAGTTAAAAGATAATCAATGGAAAATGCCGGACTTATAGTGAGTGCCCAATAAATGGAAGATTTCAAGGACGATTGTGATTATTGGAGCCACAGCAGAGGTTCAGGAAAAGTGAGGAGGAAGATGGGGGCAGAAGGGGACACCGAGTGTCAGTCCTCTGGGAAGCCCTGTGGGTGTCCCTGAGACCTCTTCGGTCTCCGAGGTGCCTTGCTGTGCACGTGCCTTAGTTTACCATCTTTCTCCACCCTCTCCTTAGCGGGATGGCTGTGAGACAAGATTGGCCTCCCTGCCGCTGCACAAGCAGGGACTGTCACCTGTCTTGGGCGCCCCCGTCCCAGCCGTCAGCACCTCTCCGCACCAACTCAGTGGCGCAGTGAGCTGGCACAGAGCAGGGGGGCCCAGGTGGGGTGGCTCGGCCTCCTTCCCTCCCCTCCCCGGGTTTGGGCTTGTGACGCTGGGGCTGGCAGGCAGGCTCTGGACCGTCTCAGCTCTGCTCAGCACAGAAAAAGTTCTTTTAAGGGATGGCATGCAGCCATGCCAGGCAGCTGGCCGGGCTTAGCCAGCTGGATGACAAAGGAGGAGCAGAGGAGGGCTGTTTGCACAGGGGCTGGTGGGGAATTGGCAGAGAGCCCCTTACCCACAGCTGCTGGCAGCTGGCCCCCCTGGTGACATGGCCTGGGGGGAAGAGCCCCGGGCCCCAGACACTCTGGTGTGGGAAGATTGGGGGGCCAGGGTGGGGGACATCAAAGAAGCTCTGGAAAGCAAACTTATGGAAACATCACCCAGAAGGGCAGTCCAGACCCCTGAGGACGAGCTGTGCAGCTTCCGGCAGCTCCTCTGGGGGCCAGCATCCCTGGCGGTCACCAGGAGCCCCAGCATTGCCACAAACCCTCCAGGGATTGGGGCTTCGCGATATTGCTTGGATTTGTATTAATATCTTTCTGCCCCAACAATCTGGTCCCCAAGTGTCAGCCTGTTTGAGAAGGCTTTTCCTGATGGGGAGGCCAGAGTCCAGCACAGCAGAGATTGGGGTTGACCAAGTCCCCCCACGGTCACTGGTCACACTCCCTGCACAGGGTCAGAGGGGAAGCCCTGCCCGTGCTCTGCCCCCCTGCTGCTGCTGCCGCTGCTCTCAGCTCTTTCCTTCCCTCCACCCTCCCTGTGAGGTGCTGGGCCCAGATAGGGTCTGCGGTGGGCACCGCAGGTTAGGGGTGCTGCGCCCTTCTCAGTCTTCCAAGCTGAAACGGGGAGAGTGCGCTCTGAAGCCAGGCTCTCTCTCCTCTTCTCCCTCCACCTCCTGCCTCCCTGCATTGCTCCCTCTCTCTTCTTCCGTTCAATAGCGCTGTGATGGATTGGAAAAGGTACTTAGCTGAATCACAGAGTTCAGAGATGGAAGAGACCCATTAGGTCATCAAGCCCATCTCTCTCCTGAGGAGAGGCGGAAAACGGGAGACGACAATAAACAATTTTATTGGGATATTAATTTAGGCGCCCGGAGGCCTTGACTTATGTCTCTTAATATAATGCGGTGGATTTTTCCCTTCCCCACTAATGCAATAATGGGGCCATTCTGTGGGCGGTTGGTTTGCATGATGGCTTCTGTTCCCCTCCTTTCCCCACGGAAGGTCCAGATGGAGTTTCGGAAGAGCTGGGAGCGCTGGCGGCTGGAGCACCTGCACATCCAGAGGGACAGCAGCATGAAGCCCCTCAAGTGTGCCGCCAGCAGCCTGAGCAGCGGGGCCACCGTGAGCAGCAGCGTGTACTCAGCCACCTGCCAGGCGTCCGGCAGCTAAGGCTCCAGTGCCCACCCACCATGGCCCTCGCTGCCGGCTGGGCAGCCATCCGGGTGGGAGAGACCCTCCCAGGGACAGGGAAGGAAGGGACGCACGCACACATACATCTCTCCTTTCCTCCCCCAAACCCACCAGACAGGCAAACGGGCAGTGCCTCCGGGACCATGCACATGTTTTCTCAGAGGAGAAGCAGCCTGCTAATTTGATCACTGCGGTGGGAGGAGAGGGGAAAACGATCGCTGTGAAAATGAGGAGGATTTCTTCCCCCTAAGCTGCAAGGCCCCTGGGCTCCCCTAGACAGAGGCATCAAATCAGCCTCAGACTCAAACCCAAGGTCAGTGGCTCATTATTGGGACTGGGCCTTGCTAAAGGAGGCGGTTTGGAAAGAGGCCGTATAACCTCAGCCGAACACAGGGCTTGGGTAATGGGAGCCCACTCTGTGTCCGCTGGGTCCCCACCCTCCTCTGCCTCCTCATTGTATGTCCAGGGGGCTTGTTTCTCCATCTTGCCCCCTCCTCTCACCACCCAGTTTCTCCTTGGGGGGCTTTGTTTGGGCCACCGCCAGCAGCCTTTTCTGGAAGGGGTTGTGGGTGGTGTTGAGAATGAGCATTGAGAAGATGCCTGGAGATTTTCTCTGTGCCTCCTTCTGCCCTGGGTATTTGAGTTGTTCTGGTGCCTGTTTCTGCCATATCCAGGGAACCAGGGCCAGCCTCCCACCAAGGAGCCCAGCCCTGGGGTGTGAGCTCCCAACTCTGTTTCAAAGATGCTCAGGAACCCTCTGGGGTTCATCTAGGGGCACTTTGGGAATGGCCGCACCAGAGGGATGAGTTACCTGCCACTGCCAGGAACCCAGAGGGCCAATGGACCCGTCGCCCCCACCTCTCCATGGAAATACTTTCTATCTGTGACCAGATTCTGTATCTTAAATGGGGGGTTGGCTGCTCCCTCTAACTCCAGGGGATATGACCAAGAAGACTCTCCTGGGGAAACCAGCTGTCCCCATCGTTACCAAGGAGGCAGGCTCTCCCACTAGGGAGCCTGTATATACTTTATTCACTTTCTCTTTTTGCTGTGAATAGTCTGTATGTGCAACGTACAATTCTGATTTCTCCCACCTGATGGAAACAAGAACTAAATCATGGCGGTTGCGACATTTCCACGAGTGGGGTAGTAGTTGATTTGACTTGCCCACGCTTTGAGCTGATTAAAGTTTGCCCCGCCTCCAGCCTCATCTCATACATAGTGAGCAGCAGACAGGCTGGGTGGGAAAACCTGCCGATCCTGCCCCCAGCCATGTGAGAAAGCAGCCAGCCTGCAGCCCTGCAGAGCCCCAGACAAAAGAGGGACGGCCATCCAGGGGGTGCTGGCATTGAGTCCACAGATGCAAAGGAAGTTTCCGGAGCAAGAGAGAACTTGGGTGTTGGGACCTCCCGGGAGAGCAGAGGGAGAGGCTTCCGATGGATTCCTTTATGAGTCGATCTCTCCTTCCTCCTCCTTTGTAAATGGCCAGGAACCCTCCCCAAAGCCTTACACCAGACACATTCTTCTGTGCCCCTCAGAGAGGCATGTGATGTGCAGAGACAGTAACGACAGGACATAAAACACATCAAGCAGAAAATGCTTCCTCTTCAGCTTCAGCGAAGTGTTGTCTGAGTTAATAGGGAAGCTGGACCTCAGGCCAGAGAAAGGAACTGTGCCGCCTGGGCTCCTTGGCCGAGACCGTGCAAGGCCATTCCTGCTCCCTGAGCAAGGGCAGGTTTCCCAATAGGCCCCACTTACTTGCTTTGTCTTGGGAAGTTGGAGTGTGCGCAGAATGAGCACAGTTTAGTGTTTAAAGTGGGGTACAGCTCTTTTGCAAGTGTGGGAAAACTGAAGAGTTTGAGAGTCATTAGTCTATCACACAGCAACAACGGATACGACGTGAGGGAAACACATTGTGCCACAGAGGATTGCAGGGAGGAAGGTGCTCAGTCAGGCACCTGGGAAGCTCAGAGGGTTTGGGTTAAACTGTAAGTAGAGTTCTCTTCTCAACTGGAATTGGTGATTCCCGATTTCAGAAGGCTTATCGCGCCCCCGTCACACCCCAAGCCTTTCAATACTGAGGAAGTTTCTCCTTCACAGAGACACACACCAGGTCCTGAACTGAAGAAATCTCTTCTTTGCTCCAAGACCCCTGTGCCATAAATACACATTTGAATGGCACTGCAATCTGTCCAAGTTACTCCCAAACTCGCCTAAGCTAAATATAGCTCCAGCAGGTCTGGGAACTGTGGAAGGCACTCTGAAATTCCGCCAGCTGTTTCCATGCCTAATGGCTAATGTCTGGCGCTTGCTGAGAACTCTCTGGGCTGTCTCTGTCCCGGGGTACTATTGCCGACCAGCAGGGTGTAGGCGCTGTTCTCCTTGCAGCCAGCAAGGTCTGACTGCTGTTGGGAACAGCAGCTGGGTTCAGCATTCTGGCCAGCTTCCTCAAACTTGTTAGGGACGTGAGTCCTGTCAACTCTTTGCCATTTCAGTCTTTGGAGCTGCTGAAACAAACTAAACTGAAACAAACCACTAACATTGCAAAGTTGCCTTCCCTTTACAACGATTTTCTGGGCTGCAGCCATGATTTTCAATTGCCTCAAGACCTCACGCTGCATGGAGTTCTGGGAGACTCAGAGCAGAGAAAGACTTTGGCCTCCTGGCCTGATCTGCAGGGTCAAGGAGTGAGGCTTGCAGGGGTGACTTTCCCAAGGTCACCATGCTAAATGGTGGTTGAGCTGGACCAGGACCCAGGCCAGTTGCTGCCTCCCAGTCCAGTAAGGCCTCTGGGAAGGGTGGGTGAAAAGTATAAATGGCCAATCAGGATACTGCAAGTAAAAGTTGGTAGCGTTATCTGGAATTTCTATTGAAGAGGAAACACAGCAGCCCAGGTAGAGTCGTCAGGTGGTGAAAGTGTTATATCCTCGGTAATTTATGCTGGTGAGAGGAGGGGAGGGTGTGCTTTACTATTCTACTCTGGCACTGCGTTCATCCTTGTCTTAAAATCAAGAAATGAAGTGCACCAGAGCACACATGTGCACAGAAACAGCACCTGAGCCGTTTCGGAAAGCAGTTCCAGAACTCTTTTAATGGATCGGCTTAACTTTTTTTCTGATGCACCTGTGTCTGTTTGAGAAGTTGTACCGATAGTGCACGGAGTATACTAAACGAACCTGAAAGAAGGTCTTAAAACTCCCCTTTGCCTCTCTAGAACTCCCAGAATTTGGAGAAGGCTAGCAGACTGGGCAGCCGTGATCTAGCGCAGATAGCACCCCGCTACGAAGGGCAGATGGTCAATTTCCATCCACGCCCTGAGGGTCTCCGCCACCCTCAGTTCCAGCAGCTCACGGATAAGAGACCTCCCTGCCCCCTTCCCTCCCGTCTCTTTCTTCCACAAGGAAAGGACACTGTGTGTGTGCGTGCGTGTTCCTCCTGTGCATAGCAGCATATTGTTAGAAGACGATCAATCCAGCATCATCACACCTGCCGTGAAGGTCACAGGACAGCACGAGCAAGGGAGGGGGTGGCTGGGAGTCTGAGTGGAAGATGCCTTCTCTCCATGCACAGACAGGGCTCCCATTACTGCTAATGTCTCCGACGTGCTTAGGGAAGGCAAAATATATTCCAAAGGTTTATTTTCCCTCCACTGAATTGATTCTAATCTGCAGTGCTGACCCTGCTTTCGGCTCTGTGAGGCAAACTGTAAAAAATCCTCCAATAAAATACGGAGGTTTACTCTGCAAAGACAGCTATGAGAATGACATACTAAGTAGCCAGCAGAGACCAAATCAGTATCAACTCTAACTTTTCTTTTCCCCTTTTTGTGTTTCCTTCCCTTGGGGAGGAAAGTGGCCCAGTGTGAGAAACCTTTGCCAGCAGCAACGCCATGCCCCTAAGCTGGTACCGCTGGCCCAGACCAGCTCTCTGGCCCTGCGGAGGGCTGGTCAGGAAGCGTCGTTAAGCAGCATAATTTCCAACACTTTACTTAATGCCACAGTGTGTCTACAGTATCTATAATTACTTCTGCTCTGTAATGGACACAGATTGGCAGGAAGCAGATAAGCGTAATTGTTTTCCAATAACTCCCCTAGTCTCTTGGACTTTGCCTGTATCTGAACCTCTGGAAGGGGAGAGTTTTCTAGGACCTTATCTAGCAGCGGCTGCATTTCCCCTGATGCATCCAGCCTCCCTCCCCACACTCCTCCCCCTTCCACCCTGCAAGCGGTGGCCCTGCTGGCCACACTGTGAACAAGGCTGTTCTCTCAGCTGTGACCAATTTGGGAGCAGAAAATGACGCAGTGAGGAGTGTAGCAGCCACCGGCTTGGATCCTAACTTACATTGGATCATGCAACCTTTCTGATGGGGCCTGTCAAACTGTCAGTAATTAGTCAACCCGGACAATCTAGCATGACTAATTATCACTGTGTCAAAGCAATCTAGGAGAAGAAAAGCATACATAAGTGAGAATTTTTTAGACTCTATCTACAGTGTTTTGGCTAAAAAAAAAATGTTTAGATGTGGTGAGAAAAGAGTCTCCACCAGTTTAGAACATACAATGAATTCAGTTCTCAGCTTCTTTGCAGGGGAGCCAGGGGGGCCATTGCAGAAAAGGCAAAATTAGCCCCAGACAGACAGGGCTGGATCTTGCCATACAGCTCATGCTTCCAAACCTGCAGTTCTTCTAAGCTCCTCCCACTAAAAATAATCATCACATCCTCTAAGCAGGTAACTTCAACATCCCGTCCGTTTTGGATCGACCTGATGCAAATCTTTAAAGCCACCGAGAGAGGTGAGCTGAGCTTTCCAGAGGGACGAAGCTAAATTTCTGTCTTCAGTGCTCTTGGGGGATGTTTGCTCTTCATGAATGTTTAAACAAGATCATTTCCATGCAGTTTCTTAATGTATAAATTCTTGTAAAATATGACCCGCATCTCTAGGTAGCAAATGCGTACGGTGTATAATTCCTTGTACAGAGGTGAATGGATGCAAGCTCTTTCCTAATTTGCCCTGTAACTCAAATAAAAGCCCTCCACTACTGTGTCTCACTTGCTCTTCCTTTGGGAGAGGAGGTTTTCTGCAGCGTCAACCCTGGTGACTCATGGTGCGGTGGGAGAACACAAAAGATGCTGTTTTCAGCCCAAGGGAAAAAACCCTGGCTCATTACTCACATTGTGATTTTCATCTTCAAAGCACTTACCAAGTACTAATTTATCCATCGCAGCCTTTATACAGGGACTGCAATGTCATTTAATTAGAGAAGTTGGGTGGTCGAGTGGCTTAAACAATGACTGATGGCCAAACGGATGTGTATTCTATAATTCCACTCATTCATTTGATCCCCCTGTCTAAATGAACTCAGTCCATTAAATCCATTTTTTAAAAAAAGTCATGAAAGCACGAGCCTTGTTTGCAAAGCAGCCCCAGAATTCGAATGGCGCTGCCGTTTAGAGATTCATCTTCAGAAAAATGAACTTTTCTCCAATTTAAATAATCGCTCACTCTCCAGATTTGCAGCTCACTCATGTAGCAGAGCAGGGGACTTGCAGATTCTCCTAAGTCCCCCACCGTTTCAGTTACCCCTGTTTGAAGCTCAGTGTACTTATCTGCAGCTCTCCCTAAACATCCCCTTTTTAGACAAGCCGTGGTAATTGTCTGAGAGCAAGTTACGCATACAGCCAACCCCTGGTGTCTGCAGGCAGAACATCTGCATTTCGGTTTCTCTGCGCCACAGTTGCTGGTGGTTCATTCGCCCTTACTGATGTGCTTACCTTTCTGCGCTCTGCCCTGTCACTCAGCAGGAGCAAGATGTAGGTTTTTCTCCCTTTCCCGCCTTCCAGAACAATTACCGACCCCCCACATTTCTAGGTAGGTGTAGGTCAGGTCTTTGGCCTAATAGGGCTTAACCTCAGCCTAAAGAGAGCGTAAGGGGAGCTGCCCTGCTCTGCTGAGGCCCAGCCCTGGGGGGACAGATGCGAATTCCTGGCCTCCAGCCTCGTTCATGCAGACAGGCGATACAAAGCCACGGTCCAGTGACTGCTGCCCCACAGATCGGGATGGCTGAGTGCTGCATATAATCTGCAAAGGATGTTACTCAGCAAGGGTTGGGAACCCTCCCCTCTTCTTCTCTCACTGTCCTCTCAAAATCCTATGCCATGAACATGTGAGGTTCAGCCTCTTTCAGCCTCTCTGTCTCTGTCCCTCCCTCCCTCTGTCCCTCCTTCCTTCCCTCTCCCTCCTTCCCTACACACAGCGCAGTGAGCGAGAAAGCGCACACACACGCACACACTGAAAACAGTGGGGTTCCCCCTGATTAAAAGTGGGGGGATGAGGAGATGGAAACCAGCGGCACGAGCTGGAATGGATAACAGATGTAGCCAGATGGTTGGAGAAGATGGAAAAACAGATCCAGTGTTGTGTAACGACAAGGAAGGAGTAGAAATGAGTGTCCCCAAGGTGGGAAGAGTAGGTGGGGGAGAGAGAGATGCAGAGGACAGAACATAAGTAGATAAAGAAAAAAGAAAAACAGCAGACTGTTTAAATGTGACAAAGAGCTGCAGCGAAGAGAGAGGAGGCCACTGTAGAGGTGGAAAAGAGAGTGAGAATCACCAGCAGCGAGCGACCGGGGACTAGATTAGGAGGCGCATCTCCAGTCAATGTTATGAGCTCTTCCCTCCATAAATCTGAGCGCTTTCCCTGTAGACTGCTCTAATCCTAAGCGGTGATAGATTATTTTCTTTTGTACAAAGCCTCATTTTAACTAACACAATGATTTTGGAAAAAGAAAAAGACTCACAGCCTAGAGTAAATACAATGAAACTTTTATTTTTTTTCCCACTGACGCTGGGCACCAGTGTGAGAATGAATTCCTGAGGTCCAGTAGACCTCAGAATTTATCTGTGGTACAACCTCCAAGCAAGAATAAAATCATACCTGCGAATCACAAACACTGGTGGTCCCATGCCAAGAGGTGGATTGCCTTGGGCTGAAGCACGCTGGGAACAACCAGGGGGACTGGCAGGCAGTTTTTTTTTAACTTTCCAAATCTCTAGGGTGAAAGAGCAAGGACTTGAGGCAGTAAATGATGTTTACAGAAGATTTTAATTTCAATGACCTAAGATGGCATTAGAGACACACTTGGGAACATGACTACATAAATTTAATAAGCTACCACAAAAAGGCCATTACTTTACCTTTAGGTGCAATTTCAACAATCTATAACCATTCTGTATGTTTCTGGCTGAAAAAGACAGGTGCTTTACCACCATATTTTTGCCCTCCGGAAAGCTTCTAAACCTTCAAAACTCCTAGAAAATTGAATTCAATTTTAATGAACCCCACTGGTACCCATCGATTAGATGCCACTTGACAATGAAACCACCCTCAAGCTCTTTTATTTTTCAAATCCTGGTGTTTGAAGAGCAGAGACTAGAGAACAAAATGCGGGAGACACACACCAAAGCAAAGACGTCTCACTCTGGTTAAGCTAAACTAAAGTCCTTCCAATGGCAGCCTTTGCAAAGGCCAGCTAAAAATACAGATGAAAAGATATCTTATGTACACTCATATTACATAAAAGAACCACATCACATTAAGAATCATACTGTGTTGGAATATTCTTAGCAATCAAGAAAAACATCTATAACATCACAGTCACATAAGGTATTTACAAAAACACTTTCTAGAAGTTGGTGAACATCACGAAGGCTGCCAACCGAAGTGTGGAGGTGCCACGAGTCCAGAAAAGACACCACATCCATGGAGCTTTAGCGTAAGCTACAATGGCAGCTCCCCACACTCACTCTCTTGGCCTTGAACCCGCCTGCTCTCGGACACGGACCCTCTGCTGCCAGCCGGGGCCCCCTGCCTCACAGTCCCCATCACTGAGTGAGTCTTGCCATCACTTCCCGCATGAGAAATGCAACAGCTCTTGAGACCATCTGCACCCATGGTGCAGGCCTCCTGTGAGCACCCAAACCCTAGCAGCGCCCTCCAGTCAGAGTCATCTCCATAATGACATGTGGGGCTCATGCACCCTCTGCATCAGCCACCCACATAACCAACGGTCTTCTTCGGCTGCCCACAGAGTGGTGCGCTGCTGTAGTAGGTTTCCGAAGGCTGCAGCAGAGACGTCACAAAACCCCTATGTGCGCTTCAGAATCTGACCTCTCTCCTTGAGGCTGGATCCTCCAAAGCTGTCATGTCCTAAAATGAATTTCCTACATGATCCGCTTTCTTCAGAAAATGTTTCTCTAGTCCCCCTGCTCACGCTGCACTGACCGGCCTTTCATTAGGCCATGAGGGTTCTGTGGAAAATGCAAATTGTCTAGGAAATTCTCCTCTTTCCACAAATAGTTCTTTGAAAATTACATGTGGAGCAGAAACTAGTATAATCCATGAGAAGAGCCAGAATAGGGAAAGACGTTATTTTTTTATTGATGAGGATGTAGGACGAAGCAATTCCTGCACGTCACGCCGTGTCGTTTCGCAGTCTGTTCGGCACTGCCAAACTCAGTCTAAACCTCAGGGGAAAGTCATTAGAGGGGATATGATTAAAACAAGCTCTGCATAACAAAGCTATTTCTGTCCCTGGAGATAGCCCGCTGTAAGTGAACTGCCACATGTATAGAAAATACTCTGCCTGTAAACACGTACACTTTTCTCTAAGACCGATTAAAATATGATCAATATTACTAGTGAAACAACTAAATGAAATATTCACCAAGGGAGAGAGGCAGAAAAGGACACGGAGATATGGGGGAGGGGTGCTGGTTTTAGACTGGGTGGTCAGGGAAGGCGTCTCTGATGAAGTGACATCCAAAAGACCCGAATGAAGGGAGGGTCCTAGGATCACCTAGGGGAGTCCCCAGTAAAGGGAGGAACTGGTGCAAAGACCCTAAAGCAGAAAGTTTAGTTAGTGTGGTAGAGCAGGAGTCAGCAAACTATGGTCCACTGCCTGGTTTTGTAAGTAAAGTTTTACTGGCATATTCGTTTATTTACATATTGCCTGTGGAGGCTTTTGCTCTACGATGGCAAAGCTGAGTGGCTGTGACAGAGATAGTATGGTCAACAACCATTTACCGTCTGGCCCTTACAGAAATTCTGCCAAACCACCGTGTAAGATGATGAAAGAGGTCAATGTAACCAGGAGAGGCAGGCGGGCAGAGGCAGATCACTTAGGGCCCGGAAGGGTAAAACCACCTGAACACCCAACTACTCATCAAACAAAAGACACGTTCCCAAGGCGCTAAGAGTACAAATATTTGCAAACCAGGGTTCAAAGACTTCTTTTCGCTGACTCAGTCTAGGGTACCTGTCTGACCTCTGCTTTATTTCTGGGGCCCAGGGTTCTCAGCCTTTTCTCCCATGTGACAGGGATGTGCACATCTGAGAGGCTCCCAGGGACATACTAATAATAGGCCCAGACATAGGAGGAGATTTAATAAAATTGTAAAATGAACATTCAAAATAATAATTATATGCTACACATTATTTTGATACAAATGTGATATTTTAAGGTATGTCACAAGACACAATGAAACGACTACCACAGAGTCTGTTTTCTAGAATTTTTTTCATTCAAGTAAAATTCCCCAAAACAAATGTATTCAAAGACCTTGCTACTCGAAGTGTGGTCCAAAGACCGCAAGTATCAGCATCACCCCGGAGCTGCTTAGAAATGTAGGATCTCAGACCTGGACCCAGACCTAGAGAATTAGAATCTGCATTTTCACAACATCCCCAGGAGATATGGTCGTTAAAGTTTAAGATCACTGTTCTAATAGACATTGGCTTCCAATTACTCTTTTCTGAGAGTTGGAAATGTAGAGTTTTAAATTTCAAAGAAATTAGCCTGGTCTATACTATTTATATTAATATTAGTGAAAATGAAATGCAACTTAAATGCTTAATAATAGGGGATTGGCTAAATAAATGCTGGTACATTTATCTATACGGAAATATTATACAGCCGTCAAAATCAATATTGTAGAAGAATGACATGAGAATATATTCACAGTTTATCATTAAGTGAAAAAATTTATTATAGATAGGACTAAAACTAAAACAAATGTAGAGAGACAAGGAACAGAATGTAAATGTTATAAACTTAACAATATAGTAATGATGTAACTAATAAAATGGGGAAAGGAAGAGAGACGGGAGGCATAAAGCAGTGTAGGTATGCTGATTTCATTATCTTTTATAGCCACATGTCAAAATACATCATTTAAGGCTGATAAATCAAGTAATAGGTTGTAATTATATTTAAAGACATAAAGTCAACCAATTAGTCAATAATTCAATAGACTTGGGTGTTGAAGGATGGGAGAGAAGTAGGGAAAATGTAGAAATGTAAACTTATTACATTCTATTTTTACAGAATGCTAACAGACGCTGCCTAAAAATATGAAGGATTAAGTAATTAATATAAAGTTAAAAATACAAATTTGAAACAGAAATTTAAGCTATCAAAAGAAACACACACATAAAAGAAAACAAACCAAAAAACTGGAGATCATATGGTGAAAGCAGCTACATAAACAAAAAGCATAACATAAACAAGACTTCAGTAAATATAAATGAGCTAAATTCACTTACTAAAAAAATACTCTCATACTGGATTATAAAACAAAACTCAACTATTCTCCATATACAAGCATATATATTCTCCATGTACGAAAGTATGGCCAGAGGCACAACAGGCAAGTGCAAACAGAAGCAGGGCTCCCACTCTCAATATCAGATAAGGATGAACTCAAGGAAGAAGGCAAAGAGGGCTTTGCACAATGACAAAGGGGACAATCTGTAATAAAGACCTAAAATAGGTTTATTATATATTCCAAAATGTTTTAAAACACTCAGAAAATACTATAAACTCATGAAAATCACTGATAAAAATATATTAATAAAAATACTAACAAAACAATTTATCAGCACATTAAAGAATAATGCATCACAAGCAAGGGTGGTTTATTCTAGGAATAAAAGGATGGTTCAACATGAGTAAATCTATAACATAATTGACTACATTAATTGATCAAAGAGAAAAATCACAGGATTATTGTCCACTACACTGAAAGGGGATTTTGTGAAATTCAAGATCCACTCTTAAGGAAAAAAAAAACTTTTAATAACATAAATACAGATGAATTCCTTTGATATCTGTTTGCCTATCCATTCACTTACCTCAAAGTTAGCATCATGCCTAATGGGAAAATGCTGACACATGCTCATTCAAGTCAAGAACAAGACAAAGATATCGTTGATTACTATTCTGATTTAACATTTTTCTGGGTGGTCTAGCCAATGTAATTAGACAAAGAGAAAAAAAATGAGAGGTATAAAAATTGGGAAAAGAGGAACTAAATTTTACATTATTTGAAAAGGAAATAATTACCTGTGTGGGAAATCCAGAAAAGTCAACTGAAAAACCATTATAATTAGCAAGAGAATTTGGTAAAGGGCTGGTACAAAATTAATATGCCAAAATCAATAATCAATAGCTTTCTCTCTCTCTCTCTCTCTCACACACACAGCCACACACCCCAATGACTACTAGTTGGAAGAAATCATAAAAGACTTAATTTACATGAATAGCAAAAGATAAAATAGCCAGGAATAAACAGGGCACAGTAAGATGGGTATAAAGCAAACCTGAAAATGCAAATGAGGGGCAATAAAACAGAGACTTAAACAAACGGTGGACCTACTTTATTCTCGAATAGCAAGACAAGAACTTAAAAACATTTCTTCTCCATGCGTTATTTGTAAATTTAAAGTGAAACCAATAAAAATACCAACAGAAATTTTACCTGGTCAAGCTAAATCTAAAAGTTCATAGGGAAAAAATAAACATGCAAGAATAGGTTAAAAGAAAAAGAAAACAAGAATAAGAAAAATAATGAGGTGTCCAGCTTGTTCAGATTTTAAAACATACTATAAAGCTACTGTGATAAAAAGTGAAGTACTAGAATGTGAAAAGATTGACAGATCAATAAAACAGACCAGAAATTCCAAAACAGGTAAAAAATATACAAGGGATGTAGTATATGATACAGGTGGCTTTTAACTTAGCAGGGGAGAGATGGGTTATTCCATAAATGATGCCGCGATAACGAGATACCTGAACAAATAAAGCTGGGCCCCTATCTGTAACCCTACCCCAAAATAAATACTAGATAGATTAAAAACTTAAATATAGAAAATGAAAGCACTAGGTAAACATGGAAAATATTTTTTGCTGTATTACATAAAACTAGAAGTCATAAAATACATACTTTTGACAACAAAAAATTTCCACATAGAAACAAAAACATACAGCCGGGCGCGGTGGCTCACGCCTCTAATCCTAGCACTCTGGGAGGCCGAGGCGGGCGGATCGTTCTGAGCTCAGGAGTTCGAGACCAGCCTGAGCAAGAGCGAGACCCCGTCTCTACCAAAAATACAAAGAAATTAATTGGACAGCTAAAAATATATATAGAAAAAATTAGCCGGGCATGGTGGCGCGTGCCTGTAGTCCCAGATCCTCGGGAGGCTGAGACAGTAGGATTGCTCGAGCCCAGGAGTTTGAGGTTGCTGTGAGCTAGGCTGACGCCATGGCACTCGCCCCAGGCAAGAGAGTGAGACTCTGTCTCAAAAAAAGAAAAAAGAATCTGAATAGTCAAAAGATGTTCTAAGACTATGTGGTCAATGAACTAACTAGACTAGCAGATTGTTGTCAATAAAGATTAGATCTGGGATTTGTGTTTATGACTAGACAAATGATTCTTGCTAGCATACATGGTTTTATATGTAAATTACTCTTAAATAATTATATTTAAAAATGTTTTTTTCTGAAGAATTATAAACATTTCCCCTATAAATTTTATCCCATTAATTTTTGTGGAAAATAACCTTATCTCAGATTACAGAATGCTATTCGTAAATTCAGCCCCACTGAAATGATCACAAAATTCCAAATTAGAGTTATTCCAATATTTGTAGAACTCTACCCACATTGGTATATGTATATATAATAAAGGAAGCATTATCTGAATTTTATTTTTTTTCCATCAGATGGTTCTATTTCATGGTTTATTTTTTCTTTTATTTGGATAGCCATAAACAAGAAGCTGATGACATCGTACGAGTGGCAAAGACAGCCAATGATACATCAACTGAGGCTTATAATCTGCTTTTGAGGACACTGGCAGGAGAAAATCAAACAGCATTTGAGATTGAAGAGCTTAATAGGAAGTGAGTATAATTTAAAAGTGGCTTGCAGTGCTTCAGACGTTCCTGTGAGTAGCACTAGTTCAATGAGGAATTAAATGCTGGTGGATTCAGGGCATGCATTCATGCAGTAAGATTTCCTTTGTTGATCACGCTTTTGAAATGGTACGATAATTAGAGCAGGGGATGTGGAGCCACAGAGATTTTGTTTGATTCAGTTACTGTAACTGCAGAGAATGGTAGCAAGACTGGCCATGGTAAGGAAAATTCTGTATGAGTGAAAAAAGAAGAGAAAAAATATGGTAGAGTAAGTAAAGAAAACATATGAACTTAAACTACAAATCTTTAAAGGGTGTCTGAAATAAGAAAGTATATGAGAAGACATTCGATATAAATAGAAGTAATGAGATAAAATGTAAATTTATGCTACATGTTCATATTAAAATGAGAGTATTTTACTGTGGCATTTTCTTTGAGGTTTTGGGAATGTTGTCATAGTGATGTAAACTGGACTGAATCTGGTTGACATTAAGATGCTGAAAGCAGCTGAGTTATTCATTAAATCACATCATTTGTTTCTTAGGTATGAACAAGCAAAGAACATCTCACAGGATCTGGAGAAACAAGCCGCCCGAGTGCATGACGAGGCCAAGAGGGCAGGTGATAAAGCCGTGGAGATCTATGCCAGCGTCGCTCAGCTGACCCCCGTGGACTCAGAGGCGCTGGAGGTAGGGCTCGCGGCCCGCACGCACAGCCCCGCCCCAGACACCCCTCCGTCTGCGTCGGAGCTGTTCCTACCGCCCCCACCTCCCTCCTCTGTCCTCCGCCGACTCACTGCTAAAGCTGAGTTCTGTTTTATGTACACGAATAGAACCTACCAAGGTAAAGAATCCTGTGGTTATAAATATTAAACAGCAAAGACTACTTTAATGATATAAATAATCATTCCTAAATCTTTAATACAAATCCAAATTATAATGTGTTTGAATGACCTAAAGCAGAGTACACCTAGACCCTTTCACGTCCCGTATGGGAGCTGCTGACTTGATCTTTACACTGAAAGTTTAGGTGTCTTCAGACATGTACATACTGTCTGATTCTGTATATATTCGAAATTTGAAAATAGGCAAGACTAATAACCTATGATGATAAAAATCAGAACAATGGCAGCTAGGGTGTTGGAAAGGTGGGGTGGAGACTGACTGGAAGGGGATAAAGGAAGCTTCTTGGGGTGATGGAAATATTCTGTATCGTCATTGGGGTGTTGGTGACGCAGGGAAATATATTTGTCAAAACTCATCAAACTTGTCGAGGCGGGAGGATCGCTTGAGGTCAGGAGTTCAAGACCAGCCTCAGCAAGAGCGAGACCCCA